>JAUELF010242291.1:0-22037 GCA_031471495.1 Clinocardium nuttallii | reverse complement strand
TTTTTTAAAGCGGCTAAAGGGTAAACAGTTACCTGTACAACGGGGCCTGTGATTGGCTGGACGCTAAACCTGGCCAAACTCGTCATTCACCATAGATTTATGTGTAAATGTCGAGCTTGGCCGTAAAAGCGGATTGAAATTCGACCAATCAGGGGCTCCGTTATGGAGGACTGTTAGGTAGTGCTTTTTTTGCACAAAATTATTACTTGTGTTTTTCAGCAATTGCCTTTATACTTTTAGTAAAAAAATAAATAAATATTGTTTTACCCACATACACTTATAAACATACACACAAGAATATACTTATAAACAGAAAGCGGGATATGTATCAATATAAAACGAAAAATATAGTCAAAAGTCAATAATTGAAAATCAAAAAAATAGTCAACCCCTATAATAAAAAGAAAATTGGAGAGAGAAAACAATAGCTGCTCGCCAAATGGCTTTATGCCGATAGGCGAGGGCAAACAAAACCACCATAGTAGTAGTAAAGCCTCCAGTTACTATCCGATCTTTACCAAAATTAGATGGTAGTTAAATATTGATGACAGCTTGGTTCCTTTCTAAAACCAGCCAGATCCATGCCAGTAGAGCTTAGGCCCTCATGTGCCTCTTGTTCCTATATGTGCATTGTAAAATCTATAAAATCTACCTGCCCGATTTAAAAGTTTTGGCACAAATGTTCCTTTGGGGACCCTCTATCAAGATTGTTCAAATTAATCTGAACCATTGAAAAACATGGCCACCAGAGGAATGGCTTGTTTGCCTTATCTGTATAGAGTAACAACTTTGAAAACTATTAAGGATCTATTAGATCAGGTGAGCGATAAAGGGCCATCATGTTCCTCATGTTTGGAAGTTAAAATGAGTTTCTCTTACGTGTAGACAAAAAGTACAATCTTTGGTTGTAAAGGTATTGTTGAATAATAGACTAAATCCCGTTTCAGCCTCACGCGAAAAAACAACAATATGGCCTCTGCGTAATATATCGACCAATATCAGCCTGCGCAGTCCGCATAAACTGATCCGGACCGACACATTCCGTCCTAGGGGGATGAAGGTATAGAGTAATAATTCGTGATACAGAAAATCCAATGCTTAGGCTGATCCGGGTCGATACTTTACGCTGAGTTCACAAAATAGGTTTTCTCGCGGGATGGCTCATTTCGTCATGTAACGGTTACTACATGATTATGTATCGATATGAACTAACATGGCAAGACGCCTTGTATTTAAAGGGATTACCACAACATCTCCCTATAAATCTGGAGGCACAAACATAAATTTAACGTATGCTGCAGTGAATAGCCTGACGTACAACTTAGTCGATACATTCCCTAAATATCGTCATTAAGTGGTCAATGTCTAAGAACCATGTGACCATTAATTGTGGAAAAATAAAAGTTGACTTATGGCCACGTATACAAATGTATGCGTCATGTAAAAAATACAACCAAATTCCCCTTAACATCAAGTTATTAATTGAAATACATATGATTTATACATAAAATACTTACTGTCATAAAGACTGTAGGTAAGGCTAGAAAGAGCGACGCTGCCCATGTCACCATAATGATATTACGTGCTCTGATCCATGTACAGCGATATTGTACAACTAATGGATGGCATATTGCATAATACCTGAAAACAAACAAATAAAATTGCGTTACACATATATAGAGAATGGTATGCTCTTGAATTGTGATATGAAGTTCATATCACTCGAGAACAACCTTTCATATTTAGCTTGAAACCTAAAATTCTTTCCAATTACGCTAATGTCTAACTATATCGGTGTAATTACATACTGAAATACCACAGCACGTTCATAGATTACGTGATTTAATTGGATGATGTCAATTACGCACAGGAATATGCCGAATTACGTTATGTACATACGACACACGGGACACTGAACAGTTTTATCACCTACAAGACATTTACACGGCAACATCAACAGTAACTAATACTAAGTAATACATGATTTATTTCTATGTATGCGTCGCTTTAACACTACACACGGTATATGAACCGCTGTGTTTGAAATGCACTTTCTGTTGGATTTAACAGTAATGTTTTTAGTTGGTTCTACTGATGCAATTTCATAAAACATCCATAAACTGATACAATCAAAATCCTTAGTTCTACATGTCATCGAGTTCTCCTTGCCTTATTTTAAAGGCATGATACTCTGAAATAACGTATCAGGTAAACGCTTAATATGTCTTAGAATCTAATAGATGGTTAATCAAGAGGAATTAATGTTGATGAATTGCTTAAACATGTAAATACAATCGTCTCATTCTAGAAAACTTATAGAAAAACTGGATCAACAACTGACACGGAAAATTAATCAAATAAATCCTTTCCTTATTCTGTTTTATTGCTATAGCCATGATAACTGGTTGAACGTAGAAAGAAATTATCTACTGCAGTTAAAAGATGGATTACCCCAAACAGACTATGCATCAAATGGTAAAATTAAATTCACGCATATATGGATATTATAACTTCCCCTATTTGTTAACGGAATGGCCCATGTAAGAATTAACGTTTACTTATAACAATCAGATAATGCAGGCTCTGGTAAGGCTATCGAAGGAAATATATCGACCATACAAACGGTGAGATTTCATTTTTGATAAATTGGTGGGTTTGTTTTGGCCTGACCAAACTATTATTCATGAACTAGATAGTTTAATTAGGTGAGCGTTGATTTTCCTCCGATAATTGAATTACAACAATTGAACGGATACGGTAGGAGACGTTTAAACCCTTTCCATTTGATTTAATTGTAGTAGAATGTGAACAATTTGACAGTATCAGCAATTCGTATGAACTTCATACTCGAGGAAAAAAGAATTGCATCATTATATTTCCATTCTTTGCTTTCAAGTGATATACTTAAATCGGCGAAGTTCTATTTATTTTTAAATTGTGACGTCACTGAATGAATGCACATCACGACATTATGTTTCTACTTTGTTTGACTGTTTGTTTAATTGAGTTTAACCATCTGGGGTAAAAACCAGTACTAGGAAAGAAAAAGCGCCACCGTGACGACCTAGTGGGGATCGAACTAATGACGACCGGTTAAACAAAACCTACGCTAACCACTCGGTTACGGCGGATTCGTATGTTTCTGAACGAATGTATGTGTATGAGATATAACTAGTGTTGACACATGCCGTCTATTTCTCTAGCTTGAATCATCTTGATATATATTACCATTGTGGATAGAAGTGCGTGTATGCCTAGTATTAGGAGTATTCGCATCTTGTTTAGCAGGGAGGAAAACAAGCATTGTCGTGTTGGTCTTATGTTCGTGTAAACAAGCATACGAATGTTACTTGTTTAACCAGCCTTCGTAATAATTTTATTGGAATGATCGAAATCTTGAATTTCGACTTTTTTACAACATGTACTTTGCAATACTGCTATCTTCTTAGTATAAATATTCTCGACCCGGTCGACCCGTCCTTAGCCAGATTATTTCTATCCAATAAATAACGGAAAATTGACAAATTTATATCATTTTATAGTCCTTTAACTTTACAAGTTACGGTTAAATACACATTTGAAATTTCCAAGCGAGAGCTGCGCGACTCAATGTCTACAAAGCTAACATTAAATGCATCCGCGCAAGTAACACAAAAAGGAGTTTCATAGATATGGTTCGCAAAGATATTAGATCAAAATTACCGTTATTTATTACCACCAGAATTACCGTTATTTATTACCATAAAAGTCCATTTTAAAATAAATCAATACGTCAAACTGTATATTGCCACAGCATTACTTTACTGTTGTTATTTCGATGATGCTTCATACGAGGAACGAACAATTGAATATGTTTAACAAATATGTGGACTTTTTACACCTTTTCACTTATCAGAAAGTTCATTTGAAACAAAACAAAAATAAAATATGTTTTATTTTAAGGGCTTTATCGAATTGTTTTTCAATTCATTTTTTTATTTTTGTTTTCGTTCAATGCTTCCACTATTAAAACTGCAACCCTTTGAAATACAATAGGGTAATACACATACGTATATAGTTATCCGTTACGTCACCACAACTATGTCAATCTTCTCTTCATTATGAGGGAAAATGTCCTCTTTAACTAGTACATATCTATTATATCATACACTCACCAATAACAAAAATCCACATCAAAAGGCACATCAGTCATGGAGTTAATTAATTTATGCAAAAGTGTACACATTAATATTAATTATAATTAAATACTAAATTAGAATACATCGATAAGTTAACTTACTTTGCGATTAAGGGAAATACAGAAACATATCTGATACGTTTCAATAGTTATCCAACTCATAGAAAAACGCGACGTCTCAACGTCCGGCCAAAAAAAGAAAACAATTCAATCTGAAGATATGTGCCTTGAAACAATTAAGAGCATAACTCCGTGCTATACTCGGGCGAGAAAATCAACATTGCGATCTCTGCGTAAAGTATCGGATCACTCCAAACATGCCGTGCAGGCTTACCCGGACAGACACTTTTCGCCTCCTGTGGTTTTTCTGTTTTAGGAATAATTTCTCTATACCTTTATCCCTCGGAGACGGACTTAGTCGGCTCTGATCAGTCTGCGCCTGATCTGGTCGATACATTACGCAGATGCCATTATGTTGGTTTCCTCGCGGGACGACTCATATTACACTGTGTAATGTAATAACCATATCATATCCAAGCATCATCAATATCGTTCTCGTCATCATTTTCATTGCTTGAGTCAAGTCTGTTCTTAAAAGTATTGCCAACAGATCCTGTGGGTCTTTGCTGTCATTCACTCATTCAATATTATCTTGTGGATTAATATTGCATCAAATCTCCCCCACACTTGGCAGATTCATGTACTTTTCATGAGCATGGAGCGACACATAGCCTTAGTAGTTCTAACATCTGATAAGTTTTACAAGAAAAGGCGACAACCTCATATCTACTGCATTGTACAAGTTAACAATTTGGCCTTTCAATTCGAACTTTATCATTTTCTGATCATACCCGAAGTTTCTTTATAGCATCGTATCGGGGCTGTTCATAAAGTGCGTACAGCCGTTCCCAAATACATCTTATATGGTTAGAGGGACAATAAAGGATCTTAGCTCAGAAGTTCAGTTTTATAGGTACGAATGCACTGGTATATTCTTTTCATCCTGTAAGGCTATGAATGGCTGGTAAAATGGAACATATATATTTACCTCTGTTTTCAACAATTGATTTCACATTCAGGGGCAACAGTTTGGGACCTGGTCCAGTGTCAAATACAACGGTCAATTTAGGTATTAGATAGGAAGGGGAATCAGAACATATGTATCCGGTGATAGCAATATTATAGTTCTCAGTGACCAATACTAAGACAATTTAATATACGGAAATAAACGAAAATCAGTCTTCTCTTTTACTTCATAACTTTCTTTGACTTCCGGTGACTTTACTCAGCAATCACGTAGTTAGTACAGTTTCCAAGCAGCTCTCTTGAATACGTTTCAGACTTACACTGTTTAAAAATAACCTGAATTATCTGCTTCTTGTCCTCTTCATTTCCCAGGAAACCTTTCCAGTTACATGGCGTTTAGGTCTTTGGACCTTTAAAAAGTAAACCCTGTATTGCATCACGCCTTATACGCTCGAATGATTCAATCGAATGGGGGTAAATATGTATCACTTATAACGTCGACTGTAGTAGTCCTAGGAACTTTCTTATTGTCATTTATATTCTTTATTGTCTCCAGTAGCTTCAAGTGAAGCTAATAGACTTACCCGTTCAATAGCCGAAGCCTTGTGTTTTGATTTGACAAATGGGTCCTCTATAAACACATGTTATTGCCAATGACTTTAAGACATTTAACTGACAGTACTGAACTAATCTTTTCTTGAGCGACAGTCTATTCGATGGATATAACAACTTGAATCACCTTTACTAATTAAAGTCTATGGTTCCAGTTGCCACTGATATTACTGATTCACTCGCTGGTGTCATGTTAACCAGCCAAGAAGAAATGGATGAAATAATAGATATCAAACTTGTCAAACATTCTGCATCCTTCCTAGATGAACTTAATCGGACACAAATGAAGAGCGATGCAGATCCGAGCAAAACGCGACATATTTGATCAGCTCATCATCCTTACTCTTCAGCATGACATTGGACCGGAACCAACTCTGTAATATCCCATCGGTCAGTCCCATGGTCCCTCGCAACTTCAGATGAAATGCTGGCGAAGACAGACAAAGCTAAGCTTCTTCATTATATATACTCGCCAATTAAATGACGTTGTACATGTAATGGATGGAAATGCAATGATGCAGAGTTTGCATAATATTCGACAGCCTTAAGATGGTAGCATATTATGCTTTTCAACCAACTTCCTGAGACCAGTAGAGTTGATCCGCTATTATGATAGTCAAAATACTTGATTAAATAGCCTATACGACTTTCACTCACAAACAATATGAAACGTATTGCTATAACAATGTTTTACCAGAAATTAAATTCAATTTAACATTTTTCACAAATTTATAATTATGTTTCCCTTTGCATAGGAGTGACATATTTTAAACCGTTGTATTTCCGTAATGAACCAAAGCTAAGATGGTTGAAACAGCCATATTCTCCACAGACAATGGGCCTCCAGAATAACATAGTGTAACATTGTAGAAAAGTTGGGGAAAAGGGATCGCCCATCTGGGCCATAGACTATATACATATATACGTGTATGTCTATCTTGAACATTTCTAAAGGGCTGAACGTGCTACTGTTAAAAAAAAGGTGTGCTCTCTAGAACTGGCCAACACCTTTCCTTACCGGTATTACATGCCGACTCTGATTGGTCAATTGTTCATAACTACAATCTTAACAAGCTATCTTGTGCGCAACTTTAAAGCAGAACTTTTCCGTTTAACTTCGTAAACACCAATCATGTTAATGAACCGGTTCGCTAATAGACTATGCACGGGCACTTCGATGTCAAACCAAAGCTTGAGCTTGGTATACAATGATCCTGACACAGTTACGTCATGGCCTGATGACAAGTATTACTGGTCTGTATTGAGCCTGCTACAGTTACATCAGCAGTTATGCTATCTCATATTCCTTGAGCGCCTGGGATGGAACCATGTTTTAATTCATTAGTATGACTTGACCGGAGAATGAGCAACAGTTTCTAGAACAAGAGGCGGATGCTCTTATCAGTCAAACATGGAAACGGTTTCTAGAATTATACAGTCCTCGATATCTAAAATTATACTGCCCTCGATATAAGAAACGTTTCCCATATGTTTGTTTCAAAACCGTTTATTTTGTGCATAATGTTGTAAGTAGAAAACAGTGGCAAGTTTGTAATGAGGTATACCAAATGATCAGTTTGCTGCTACTCCAGAATCAAAGGTCAAGCCTATGTAGATTGGAAATGAAATGAATTAACCGAATGTAGATACTAATTTGTTAAAGGTGTTTGTTAAATTAATAACAACTGCAAGGACCGTTGAGCGTGAGAAATGTGGCATTTATACGCAGATCCAGACAGTATTTACATGACCTGTTGGTCTTGCCATAAGCAAAGAACATACACATTTGGTAGAAAGCTGATGATAATTGAAAGGCAAACTACAAAAATGCTGAATCATACATAATCTGTTGAATGTTAGTCCTAGTTTCTCATCACATTTCTAACATTTATGAACTACGGTAACTTGTGTTCTCTCTTCTGAAGATGAGTTTAGAATATAAACATACATTAAACCTTTTATTCAATACATTTTGCCTACTTTGAAACATATTTCTTTCAAAACTGATGACTGTTAACGTCAGGACAGAACAAACCAGCGTAAAGTCTCGAATGTAGTGAATCTTACTTGATCCAGTTTTCTCTGTATGTTTCTGATAATAATCACAATCTATTTGCAAAATGTTAAATACCAATATGTATGTACAAATGTCTGATATAATATGTTTAACTAAGAAATCATGTCCCAAACAAATCAATCTCAGTTTTCGGACGATCCCAGATATATAGTGGAATATCAATAGTGTAGTATTACCATAATTGTCAATGGACATATGAAGTCGTATTCGACCAACGCTCGTGTTTAACTCTTTCAGCGCCGCATCTTCAACACAGCCGACTTCATTTTTCATGTAATAATAGGTTTGGAATATGTTTTATAATTAAAGGGCAAACAATGCTGATTGCAGGTGACACTGCTGGTTACGAGCTGACTGACCTGAATCTATACTGTTTGCAAAGCCTCAATATTGCCTTTGGCTCTGTGTGTTTTTATATACCAATCGAAGTTAATATAGGTGTATTTTCAAAATATAAGAAATACTTCAAAGTATAAAAGTGTACACACAGCACATGTTAAATGTGTTACTTGGTGATACATGTACATGTATACACATATAATAAATACACCATACATATGAAAAAACATATGAGAAAGGGGAATAAAAAACAAAAGAAAACACCAACAGACACACAACTATATAATTACATCCCTTCTCCTGCTGACACTATGGCGCTCACAGATACATCTAAGGTTCATATAAGTATCGTATTACATTGTAAAGTATTCTTAGAAAGGTATTGAACACTGTGCGGCAGGATGAGACTACATGCATTTCAAGTACTTACCCTGGCATACTGTGAGACATTTCTGGTATCAAGTGGTGTTTTAGCAGGAGTTCTATCATGATACAATAGAGGTGGAAAATCCAGTGATAATGATATAAGCACTAAAATATCACAATATACTCTTCTTACTATGCTGCTTTTGAAACTGCCTTTTTCATGAAACATGATCGAACAGCGTGCCAGGAGTAGTTTAATTGTTATCAGAAATAACACCTGATTTCTGTTCAGGTCATTATAACGTCTGTCACCAATAGCGAATTTGAATATCTACTGTTTATAGATAAAGAAGATTTCAGACGCACCTGCCGCAATGTTATCAACTTTGTTCGGTGATTATACTTTCAGTTTCCATATTTCTTATGTTCTCAAAAATCGTCTGCTGCATATTTGGTATATGTGGGAAAGGGTTATTTAGTTAGCTATGGTACTGTACCTACACTTCAATTAACCAGCGGTTATATAAACACACAGGTTTTAATATACTGATGGAATAAAATATCTTAAATCATACCTTTCAAAGCTGATAACTGTTAACGTCAGGACAGAACAAATCAGCGTAAAATCTCGAATGTAGTAGGATAACCTGCATGTGAATTCCGTAAATACGTCACCCAAGTGAAAATATTCCGTCACCTGTGAAATGATATGCTTATTTACCTTAAATTGCCCTCTGCAGTAGCATAAGTTCTCTAATATCCATAACATTTCAATTGTTCAATCGCCCAATTGTATATCAATTATACTTCATATTTTCTAAATGTTGACATTATTTCCTCGAATGCTTACAAAGCAGACGGATCTGAAAAGATCGTATAAGGAGCTATTCAGATTGATCCAAGACACCGAAAACAAAGGTCATCCGAATTAAACAATCAACTTTCACATTTACTAGCACTTGTCGAGCACTCGGAGTTTTAGGACAATCTGAATTAACCACGAGTGAACAGGTAAGCCTCCCCATTCCGCGGTGTTTTAGGTAGAGTGAACTTCGGGTAGGCCCATTTCCTAGCAAAGCTCACCAGGCGTAATGATGGGTAAGTGTAAGGCCAATCTAAAATACCAAACAGATTTGTTTAACCCTTAATATACCAGTAAGTACTTTATAAAGTTATTGGAATCCAGGTATAGGGTAGCGGTTTCGATCCCCGACTGTGATATTCATTATATACAATGACAACTGTGTATCGCCTTCAACACATACGCTAAACAGTATAGGAGCTATGGGAAAACCAACATCATGGACTCTGCTTAATGTTTATCCACCCAAATCCGCGCAGGCTCATCCGGGCCGACACCGTCTCCGGGTATAGAGGTTATAGAGAAATGATTCATGAAACAGAAAATCAAAACGAGGCGAAAAGTGTCTGTTAGCCTGCGCTTCATACTTAGGCCGAGCCGGATCTATAATTTTCGCTGATTCCAAAATGTTGATTTTCTCGCGATTCGGCTCAAATAGTGGCAAGGTAGCGAATATTGTGTTTGAGTTAAGGTGAGTGAGAGAAAGACAAGATACACACGTTAGGTGAACTGGTCGCCTCGACACGGTCGAAAATGAAGTTATCTCCAATCAGTTATTTCACAATGAGCGGATAGATTTCCAAATTGAAACATTATGATTTTCACTTATAACTACTTTGACACTTTTCTCAAGTATTAAATCATTTTAGTTATATACCTGAACATGATTTTACATGCTCTTAAAGAAATGTGCTGCTGGTTGATTTTTCTATTTAAATTTACACATTGGCTTATTTTTTGGTGAATTTCAGATCATTTATAGAAAAATTTCTCAGGGAAAATGCTGCGTTTTTTTTGACAAAAATGCAGAACTCGTTAGAAGTAAAATGACATCTTAATTGATGAGGTTGTCACTCAACAAGCCTTTTGTACGATCTTAGAGACTGTTAATTGTTTTCTTAATTACATGAAACAGGACGCAGTTAGAGGAGAAATTAAAAACCGTATAATAAGATTAAAACAAAAATACTTATATTTTAGTCGAACACGCATATCCTCCCTGTTTTGTATACGCGTTATACATGTAAATCTGATTTATTTAAATGTAAATAATTAACAGTTTAGTTTCAAAATTACTAAAACGGAAAGATTGATCATAACTTCAATATTCTTTTGATATCACGAACACATGTTTGACATTGTACGATGTAATATTTGTTGAAATTCTGATAATGAATCCGTGGTTGTTTTACTATGTTGGTTAATCTCAAAGATGTTAAGTGCGATGGTGGACAGTATTGCAAAGTACCTTGAGATTTAAACTCACTCATGTCATTGCAAATGTTTGATGCCGTAAACATTAGGGCATGTGTAACATCGTAGTGTAACGCAAGATTCTTCATTATTTTGTTAACGCTAAAATCATATAAGTGTTTGCTCTTTTGTTGACTCGGTTACAAATGCTACTAGGAAGGATTATTCTGAAATGATATTTAACGCCCTTACTTTTGTTTGCTATACGTTTGATTTAGCCGATGATTAAAATAATTACTATTTTAAATAAATAGGACCATGCTTTGATGTGCCTTGTGAAAACGGAATGACTTGTGTTGCCCAAGTTCGTTCTTCCAATAATGTACACTTCAGATATTTTAATTCCCCACCGTTTACCCCAATTATATAGCTATAGTAATCTAATTTGTCTGTCTTTAAAGTTTTAAAGTACGTTTTGCGATATTGAGTTAAATATCGGCAATTTAACATAACAACTTCCTCCGTTATGGTTTTGTTTTACATTTCCTGTGATCAGTTAGAACAGGATTAATTAAAGATCTTCAGATATGAAATGTTTTTATTAAAATATGACGCCTAAGGAAAATACGACACCACTGCTGTATCGAAATGAGAAAACTGGGACAAACATGGAGGCATTTTCCTTATAGACCCCGATAATTATTTGTTTCCTGCTTTCTTTTTTAATCTGCTACATATGTGCTTTCTTTAACCGCCCCGGTAGTGACGCGGGCTGTCAATCCAGGGGTTGTGAGTTAGAACCCCAGCTCGGCCATCATTCTTTCTGACGTTTGACAAATGTCAGGGTGACAAGCATCATTTGTCTGCTACCCAATAGGCTAACAGTCTATGTTGAAAAGCAGCCAGTTGCTTGGAGTTATGGTTGTGTTGAGTACTGGGATGAGGAAGCCAGAACACACATTAATAAGTGATATGACTGATTATTTATTGAACAAGGCTTTAAATTCCAATCACCAAAAGCTTTCTTAAATACATCAACGTTTTGCTATCAGTTTAATTTGAAAAGGTCCGTACACTTTTGGCAGATATATATGAAAAACCTGCTGTGAATATTTAAAGAACATATAACAGCTGAAAACATTACGTGTTGATTGTCAGTTATGCACAGATCAGTCTTGAGCAAAGAAGTACAACAAATCATAATTTAGACAAAGCAAACGTTAATTGTCAGTTTGAACTTACACTCGTAGGTAGGATCAAAGCTTGAACCTTAACCTAAAACGCAAAAAGCTATTTACATGTAGTGATGCCACAAATAAAAGTGACTTGCAACGTCTTTGGTACAATGGTCACCAAATATATAAAAAGCCTCAGAACAAATACCGTATGTTTTAATCAATTTTGACATAGCATCAACTGACGGGTAATTGGACATACACCAGCCTTTCTTTGTAGCAAATACGTGCTACATGTTCAACGAAATACCTTCGAGCTCAACGGGCAATCAGTGTCACATAAAGCTCGTGTACATGTACTCGAGTAATATCTGATACATTCCTGAACCGACAGGCATGACATTTAGCAAAGCCATTTACAATCAATTTGCTGTGCTAAATGTCTGTTAATCCAGAGTGAAAGAGTAACTACTACACATTACCTTTAAAGGCATACAGATGCATAATAACAACAGATCTGAGCATGACAAACTAATGATGAAGGCAAACGTCGGAGAAGTGTGTTTAACCCAGCTTAACAATCCCACAATGGTGGCTATATTTCCTGTTAAAAGATAAATGCAATTCATTTGTTGATACAAAGAAAAAGTCTTAAAATTACAGTTGACTCTCATTAACTCGGAACATGGGACAATTCGAATAAATCCTTTGACTCGATAATAATATTAAAACGTTTTAGATCACTTTCGAGTTCAAGTTATAGCAAGTCCACTGTATTATTCCTTGCTGTCTCTGATACTAACGATAGTTTACGTCTCTGCAACAAACGACCTTTTTCACGTGCACACATATATGTAATTGTATTATCACTATCAAAGCAGAAATAATACAATGCTTAGACTCAGTGCATTTTATGACGATGATTGTAGGCTCATAAGTGTACGCATTTTATACGTATAATGCATAATTTGTTTTTGATTGTATATAATTCTTTTATTATTGTAATTTTGTAGAGAATAAATTGCTTGAGATTAATAACATTGGATTTGTTTTCCTTATTTTTAGTGTTATATATGTATCTTTTTATTAGATTGATAATTATGTTAAATACTTTCGTGCGTGTTGTTGTTAAGCCAGATACGATGCTTTGAGGATTAAAAGATGCTTTAATGTCAGTCCATTCATGAAACAGATCAGCGTAAAGATGCTGAGTACATACATTCAACGAATAGGTGTTCAATTTCGCCTTCTAAATTTTGGGAGAATATACACAGTGGACTATTTTTAATCTTGCGGAGAAAAGAGAGGTATAGGAATATAGGAGCAAATGTAAGGTTGTATTGTCTGAAATGCTGATCATTTTGTAAATGTAGGACAATTTCCTTAAGCAATTTCAACGTCTAGGTATTGAGACCAATTTGTTCTCACATGCAGGTACATAATTGTTATCATTACATATACAATACATGCATTTACAATAAGTTTGTTGCCTTATTATAACCTGTATAGAGGATGGTGGTTTGATGCTTTTTATACGTGAACAAATGTTTATTGTCTAAACATATGTATGAGGTAACACATTTCGTTATCGCATTTACACATTGCCATACTATATTATTTGGTTATCATGTATGTTATGAATAAAATCGTTTATACATTCTTTTAAATTAACGATAATAACCTTGAACAATGCCTATCTCAGGAAACTTCGATATTTAAAGTTATTATGTAAAATCTTGATTATTGTAAGAATTAAAAACAAAACCACCCGAATCTGCATTTAATAATTATAGGACGACATCTATTTGAAGACAAAATCAAATAAGATCCACAATTATTCAATCAATTTATTTCTAAATATTGAACAAAGATATCAAAGTGTTCCCTTAATCGATCTCCTGAGTGATAGAGCAGTAGCAATTTGGTAACTACACTTGTCGAAAAGTTAATCAACGGTGGGAATGAAATTGATATAAGGTATTAACTCCTTGAACAATTTGAAAGCGGTCCACAAAAGGAACACTCCAGTGCAGTTGATATCGGCCCAATGTGTAAGGAGTATATATCATTTGAAGGTAAAAGTTCATTTTACCTATGTGCTGATGCTGAATGATGGCGTCTATCGCTAAACAACCAATATTTCTTGATAATATTATGAAAAGGGCGAAAAAATGAACATTTGAGTTTATCTTAAAAACAAACAAGTATTTCCATAAGATTGGAAATATTAAGCTTTGTGATTTTACCCATACTTTGATGCCGCCTAACTGCAATGTTTTTGAACTATTCGAAATAGCTTACAAAGGTGAATATCTTTAAAGGTTAGTCGTTCCCCCTTCTTCAGCGCCCAAAGCTCCTCATAGAATGTGAATCTTGGAAGTTTGGTTGAAATCTGTCCGATGATCCAGGAGATGTTGTTTAAAGCAAAGGGTAAACGACTGACGAAGGACAGAGTGTATGGTAAGAATAAATCACATTAAGCCTTCGTCTCAGGAGATCTTAAAAAATACCGCTATTCTAGACGGATTTAAAAAACACACTAAATAGCGGCCATACTTGCTCCAGCTATCATATTTGACAAGGAAGTGTATATAATAAGTATGCAGAGTGCAAAACCAACTCAAATGCTGTCCAAGTACCGCACCGCGCTACACTAAAACTTAAATAAATAATTTAAATTAGTGAAGCCTTTTATCTTTTTGTTTTTCCCTGGCAAAGGAAAAGTGGGATAACGTCATAATCCCAGATCTGTATAATTTAGCATAGATCATACAATTAAACTGTGTATACTCCCGGCTTCCTCCAATAACCGGTGTTCTACCGATTATTGACAAATCCTATTATCTGAGCAAATGCCTCTCTTCATTTTGGTATTCAATTTGATTTGACGTTAAGTCGTATACGTCGAATAGGTAAACATGCCTACACACAGATGCATCGTATGAGTGGCATAATCCGTAAATCTCATTGGTGCAAAAACAGAGGGAGATACATCAGGATAGAGATAGAAAGTGTATGTCGATGGATGGCGGATGTGCATCTTCGTAAAAGTAACATATAGAAAGTATATGTCGATGACAGACGGTTAGTGCATCGTACGTGCAGTTAAAATATAGCAAGTGTATTGTCGATGATATGAAGGGAGAATACGAAAACCACATGTCGACGGTAGGCGGATATGCTTCTGGACTCAGAACTCAGATAGAAAATGTATGCCGAGTATTAGTGTAAATGTTTCCCTGCTGCACTTGTCATTGGTCACCAGTTCGGGTTAATACAGACCAAGATACAACTACACGGTCTAATCTTGACCGACTCCTTTCCCTCCGACATTTTAGTAATAAAATATATTTGACATTAATAACTATTGATATTGAAAAAAAGCAATCTTTCAAGAAATTGTTTTAATTTGTATTCTTCCAGAGTAGACACTGTGCGTATGGAGTACATCAAAGAGGTACTATCCCTCCCCTGTCTATAATTACATATAAAAAAGGGATGCGTTGCTATAGAAACGGTGAGAACAAAGCATGTCGTCTAATTTTTATTTTTATATGTAGGATGTTGGAATGATAATTTGAAAAACGTGGTGTATGAAAGATGTTTCGAGAGAACAGTATATTTGTTGATGATGATTTGCTTGGTTTGTGTACACTCGCGATCGGCATAATATTAATTTAGAGACTAAGTCTTAGCCCGTTTGTAGTTTGATTAAATATATAAAAACATTAAGTACTTGATCTGTTATCTTAAGAATGTACCGCGCTCTACAAACACAAATATTGTTTAGGAAATAGGCTGTAAGAGCTAACCTAGACAAACCTTCATTGAAGAACGTTATATGACTCTGTTCTGTGCGTTAATTAGTAACAAACGTTAACATATCTCGAACACTTTTCGAACTGTTTTTTTTCGAGCACGGTACATTTGTACTGGTCAGCACTAAAACCGTTTGAAGTTTCTTCTATTTTATCTACATAAACCATTCGCACTTATTGACTGATCCTAAATACAAATTGTCCTTAAATATGCTTGACCCTGACATGAATAATATTATTATACAATTCACCATGTATTTTACAGACCACATTTAAATTTGTTTCAGAAGTAGAAGTATATCATGAAACATACGATTTCTTCCACTATGATTGACATGGTCATATGAAACATAATTACAAAAGGCATAACTCGTCCCCAACCCGATTAATAGACCTAACTGGCATATCTGCGCTATATATATACATATATATATATTGATAACATATGCTTACCTATGAGACCGACCAAAAGCAGCAAAGAAAATGCACTAACAATGCCAATGAATCTCTGTTTATTTTTGTAGGACAACGGGTTATACTCATTGTTGTGGACCTCTTCCTTGATATGTGGAGCAATGGTGACCTTTATACACACTTTACGACACCTACACAACAATCTCTGTATCTGTTTGGGAGAATATTTATATCTGAAATTAAACGATCCATATTTTGTCAGCACGGAGCAAGGTAGTTCAACATTAGCATCTACCAATGCGAAGGTCGTAGAGCCAAAGGTTATCTCTGACGACTGCGTCCTGTCATTCGATGAGTGATTATACGTAATTGATCCCTTAGAAGTCGCTCCGATCTCTTTGGTACCAACTGTCGTCTGCTCAAAGTCGACTTCCGGTTCCGCCATCATTTTAACATATTTTACAAGATCATATCTGTGTGTGTTCGTAGCCTTTTCCGGTCCGATGGTGGTATCTGTGAAATAGATATGACATTAAAACACTTCACATGTTGTTTATCGCCTTTTACGATAAACGATACTGTTACAAGGTAATATCTCACGATCATGTTGGTCTATAATTCATTACAATTAATACATCAAAATACCAGGCTAGTAATGAGTGAACGATGCATTCCCGTATTTTCAAATTCCGGATGACTTTAAGCCTACCATATAAATAAGCTATTCCCTAGGTTCATGATTATCTATCATGTGAATGAAAACATAACGCACTTATCTTAATAGTCATTGGAGTGCATCAAAATATATTATCGATGTATGGTACATACTTTACATTGCTTCAAAACGGTTTGAGTGGCGTAATTTCTACGTTTTAGGTACTCGGAAAGCTCAGTTTAATAATGTTTTACTTGTAAAACAAGCATGGTTCCAGAACAAATGATATTGTCAAATTTCATTGGACTGATTTTCCTCATTCTTGTTTTAATAAATAAGGTGAGTTCAGTGTCCTACTTTCTCCTAAAGTAGGGTTGTTAAGTTACTTCTAGTGCACGTAGGAAATTTCTATGTTTGCAGGATAGCATTCTTCTCCAGATATGAGTCGAGGTTAGTATCACTGTGTTTGGACAATATAATGACAATGCCAAGATAATTATCACGATGGGATATGTTTTGTATTATTGAGGTTTTAAGCCGTGTTTTAACATTACCTCAGCTATATTACGGCGATAGTTTACCTATTCATGATCATCGGGTAAACATACAAGGTACGAAATGTGCCTTGTCCAACGACACCCCACCATAAGCGTTGTGCTGGGACTGGGGATCGAACCCGGGACGACTGGTTTCAAATCCTCGACGCTAACCACTCGGCCACGGCGGATTTTCAACGATGGGATAACGGTCAAGACAAGTTTCCGAAAGTGATCTTGAAATCAGAGCAATTATGTAGGTTGATATGGATCCTATGTAAGCATCATGCTATATTTTTGACATGTGTTCTACGGTTTAACTACGCGGGGATCAAGGGGAATTCATGTATTCCACATTAATAGAATAACTCTTTCCTATTTATGATTTAACTCAATACAAATTAAAACAGCGGTAGATAGTTCCCAAAGGAATGATATCCTAAGCAATATCGTTATCCATAGAAAATAGCTGGGGAAAGTTTTATTTAGTATCAAGACTGTACTCGAACAGGAAGAAAATAAGACATTAATTACGCTTTGTGGCAAAAACCATTAGCCAAAAATTAAAGCAGAGTCGGTAATCTGAAAACGTGCCGGCTTATGGCGTGATACTTCTAAATAAGGAAAACAAACAGTACTTTGAATGCACATCGGTCACATAATCAGTATCTCGTCCATTCGTATTCAAACCTATTTCGTATGTCCAAACGCTGTATTACTACTGATTTCTTCCACACTTTTTACCTAAGTACAGTAACGTTCTTGGTAGTTGATTGGATGATATATACAGGTCGATTTATAAACCGACATATAAGCAATAAAGCAACATATATATGTATAACACATTGGCCTTGGTCGGCGTAAAGGGTCTTATTCCATCGACGTTTCGGAGTTCAGGCTTTATATTCACAGTGTTCATTATGCAACGTGACCTGGTTTTCTTAGATCCTATGCAGACATTTCCCACCTATACGTTATTTCATATCGGAATTTTTTCAAAAATGCAATTAAACATAGTATTGGTAACACAATTGATAACATATCAGAGCAATTTTCTGATTCCGATATCATATTTTTTACGGAAACACATCTTGATTAAAATATTCAAAATCAAAATCACGAGATTGCATCGCATGACATATGTAGCATTTTGGTATATGTTTAACATTATCATTGAGCGAGCTTTCGAATCCCCTTGTAACATATCAAAGCATATTTATTTTATTCCTTATTTGAAATATTTTATATAATACTTTTAAAGTTAGCATGATTCATTCATAAAAAGAAGAGTATTTACACTGTGCTATAATATAACAATAATGAATGGTCCGTTCCTGGAGATTGTTTTACAGTAAACTACGTTGATACAAAATAATCCAAATTGTCACAGTCACGGCTCCCTCAAAACATCTGAACATGTAATTTTTCCATAACATAGGTGAGAATTCTTTTTTATTCATTCAAATTCTGTGTGAATATTCAATGAGCAGGTTGTAGAAGTTGTTGATCCGACTTATAGACCTGTCGGTGGTACTTTTTACTCTGTAGTGGATTTTTTTTACGATAGAGGGACGTGTTGTGTATGTCGAGGGCTTGGCGTGAAAGGGTTGTAACTCAATATTTCTAAATTGTTCAGGAGAGATAAACAAAACTTGATCATTCTTTTATTTTCTGTTGTTAAGTATTTTCTTAAGACTCATCCATTCATTTTTGTCGATGTTTTCAACTGAAACTGAAAGGAAATAGTAACTTTTCTCTAAAAAGAAGTTATTTGATGAAGACCTAGTTACAACCCTTTCACACTAAAATTCTGAAAAAATCATCAACAAATGTTGGTGTGAAACGGTTGTATTTGAACAAAAAAAGTTATTTGGCCAAGTTTTTCGCGTATGTTTTTATAAAAAGCAGACTAGATAGTATTG
The DNA here is from genome assembly GCA_031471495.1 of Clinocardium nuttallii. Taxonomy (NCBI): domain Eukaryota; kingdom Metazoa; phylum Mollusca; class Bivalvia; order Cardiida; family Cardiidae; genus Clinocardium; species Clinocardium nuttallii. The sequence goes on along the minus strand of JAUELF010242291.1, from coordinate 2,645 downwards.
AAATATGAAATATTTTAATCAAGACATAACTATGATCATTTTACACCTTATTAAATCTTTCAAATACATATATATATTCATTATTTGTAACTTTTAACAACATTATATTAAGGTATAATAAATACATTTACTTTTTTTGAACACAACACGTTGGCAAATATTCTGAATAAAACATTTTTTTAAAAATTGGATTTTAAACAATTTAATCATAGTTCACAAACATGGAAAACATTTATGGATAGTGTTAGGATCCATTTACTCTACTATATTTTATTATTGACAACCAATATAAATTTAGAACAGCCAGCCTCTGCCAAACCAGCTGTTCTTGATTTACATTGCTTGCTGTATCAGGTCATAAAGAGTTGACCCTTTTCCTCATACAACAATTCTGCAGCAGACAACTTTCAACATACTTTGTGAAAAATGGGATATCTCTATAATTCAATGGATGTAACCTTGACTCAAAGTGTAAAACATTGTGGCAAAAGGAGAAATTGCATGTTTTATGCAATACTTAACATTTTAAGATCTCTAAATTCATTTGTAATAACACTTTTAGGAAACTTTAACATGAAACATGCACAGATCTCTATAATATTACTCATAAGGTAACAAGATGTAGAACGGATGATGTACCCGTGGAATTACATTTTTCTGACATAGAGTCAAAAGATCTACATACTTTGCTCTGGGGATTGGGATAAAATGATCCCGCAATTGTTCTAGTTCAATAGTGGACGGAGTAGGTGTGGTCTGACGAGATTTATTGAAAAGATCACAAGTGAATACTTCTCCATTATAATCAGACTGATAGTTGAACTGATTTGGGGCAGACAAAACAAATGTCAATATTTTTATAGATCCCCAATATACCTTTTTATTATAAGTTCTTGATTTTCAGGGCAAAACTTTTGAAATTATAAAAGTCGATTAAGCTCATTTCCGTAACATAGTAAGGTTTGTTTGTCTCGCACTTCTAACAGTTGCTGCCCACTGTGAGGTCGTATATACCGATATATTTTTTACTGGCATGTTCTATAGAAGCATTGATAGGATCTCCCTCATTCTGAGTGTTCCCCTTCTCTAAATACTTGTGTGTGATAGACAGAAGATTAAACCTCTGCATGCAAAGCCACAGCATGCTAACATAAAACCTGTTCTTATTCTGTGCTGCGCAATTGTCGCTGTAAAAAATAAAATGTTTATTACCTTCTTCAGCTTTTTCTTTGATGAAATGAAAGAGACAAGAGGCAATTTCACATGCTCCTCTACTAGCTATGTATTAATTTCAAATATAGCATTGACCATTAGTGGAGCCCATGTCATAAATGGTAAAATTAAATGAATTGAGCCTCCGTTTATAATACAGACACGATTGAAATGACTGAGGTGTTAATATAATTTCCTACGGTATCTGAGACATCACTACTTTTAACCTTTGTTTTGTCTGCTTCTTTGTGTTCCCTAGCACTTAATTTATTCTGTACATGTTTATCATAATTAGGCCTCAATATTTCTTTTTCTTCAGAAGAGGCATTGTCAAATGAATTGCATATATCACATTGATCTTTTTTCGGACGATGGAACAAAATATTGTATTCACAATTGAAAATTGATCTGTAAAAGGACTCCTTAACAGGTTCAAATCCTTCAAGTGTTTTGTTTGTATAAATTATAAAGCTTAGGTATGCTAAGACCAGCATGCAGATAAAGAGTCTTTTCGGCAGTAGTGACTTTCAACATTCTCAAACGAGTTTATGTGAGATCTTACATACTCAAGACATTCTTCAGGAATACTATTTGGTCTTTTTTCATATTTACCTCTGTCATCATCTTTGCGAAGACCTAGGTAATTTAACTTTTTATGTACAGTGGTAATCATCTTGTCAGATATTCCCAAAGTGCTCAGTTTACAAACCCGCATATCTTGGCCACATCTACTCGGCACATACCAATAAATTGATGACTGGTCAAAGTACTGGTTTTGACCTTTTTTGGTTTTTGTCGACAATACAAGCTTAAAAACTGCCTTTGTTTTTCTATTGATCCTAACTGCCAATAGGAGTGGAAAATATTTGTGTCTGTCCTCCTCTGTCAAACTAACAGAACACTTAAACCTACATTTGACACTGCATCCCTTTTTCATCACTCTAGCGGATCTTACCTGTCCTTTTTTACATATATAACTTTTACCTTCATTGCGTCTTAATTTAGCTACACATTGTTTCCATTGTTTTGGTTCTCGCTTACGCTTTCTACTTCTTATGCCATGAACATCATTTAAAGCTTTGGTTCTATCTTGGACATTTATTGAGGAAGAGCAAGGAGTTGGATGCAGGGGTACATGAGTTGGAATAAGGGTCACATGAGTTGGAATAAGGTGCACATGAGTTTTAGGCAGGGGCAGAATATTTGGAGGCAGGGGCACATGAGTTTGAGGCAGGGGCAAATGAGTTTGAGGCAGGAGCACATGTGTTTGAGGCAGGAGCACATGAGCTGGAATAAGAAGCACATGAGTTTGAGACAGGAGCACATGTGTTTGAGGCAGGGGCACATGAGTTTGATGCAGGAGCACATGAGTTTGAGGCAGGAGCACATGTGTTTGAGGCAGGGGCACATGAGTTTGAGGCAGGGGCACATTA
>JAUELF010242280.1:1439-12495 GCA_031471495.1 Clinocardium nuttallii | reverse complement strand
TATTTATGTTTATTATTGTCCCTGTGCAAGACAGTAATTTGCCCCCCCCCTCCCTTTCATGACATTAGGTACATGTATATATGAACGTGTTAACATACTGTTGAAAAGATTTGTTTGTAATTATCTAATGACATAACCACTTTAAACAAAGTGCAGTGTCCATCGAGCCTTCTTTTTTTTACACTTCTTTGCACTTTTATCAGTAATTTCAGATTATGTATTTGCAGGAACTGTTGGACACAGAAAGTAAATTATATATAGTTGTTCTGTTGTGAATTTTTGCTTCATGTCTGCATTATATTTGCGGTTTTATGAGGCTATGCATATATTGCGAAAATATTAAAACCATGCATTTTTCATTAATATATATTTTGGATCACGATATATAATTTCTTTAAACGTTATCTCTGAGCCAGTGGCTGATTTTTGTTATCTTTTCCTATTTATGAACTTCCAAACCGACTTATTGTCGATTTCAGCATACATTTTTGTATCGGATTTTTCTTATCTATAAGTTGTTCACCTTTATTCCGATGCTCTTTACTTAAGCCTAGCTTTGAATTTATACAAGATCGATATGTGACGTCATCATTATCTTTAGTTCGATCTTTGTCAAGTTTAAAAAACGGCTATAATCAATCATAGTATATGATTCGGAGCTATATCTGTAGTTTTTATAATTGAGATATGTACACTATTGCATTTAATATTGCCATATAATTATGTCTAATTAGGAGATCAGTTAGACAACTCCCACGAATATTTGATATTTTCAAAACAGTATAATTATTTTCAGTATTAAAATCACCCATGACTATTAGTGTCTCCTCGTCTTTTGTCTGTATGTTCCAAGTTGGGATAAACACAACTTATGGTTTAGTTAAGTAATAAGAAATATTTTATGGGAAAAGACCAGTATACTCCACCTTATTGCAGAGGTGTCATTGGATGCCAGTCTCGTACAAACCAGCAACATATATGTATGCATGATCCATGGACATACTAATTGCTAAACAAGAGGGCCAAGATGGCCCTAACTCGATCGCCTGAGTGATAGTATATTTGCCAATAGCAGGGATAATTTTATGAAGCCTAGGACTCATTTTACCCCTTCTGTGATGCCATGTTTTTAAATCAGTCAACATTGCTTGAACATTTGTTGTAGGAGGTCACCAAAGGAACATTTCAACATTTCAACTTAATTATCTTTAAATACGATGAGCAAATTCAGAAGAGAAGAACTTCCTTTCTGACCGAATTTCTACATGGTATTTAAATATTTGAACAATTTTGAAAGAGGACCTCCAAAGGAACATTTATATGTAGTTTTCATGAAATTGGTCTAGCGAATAAAGAGACGATGACATTGTCATTTGAAGCAAAAAGTTAAATTTTACCGCTTTTCTGATGCCGTTTGGTTGCCATGTCTTTCCACTAATCAATGTTGCTTGACAAAGTATCAATGAAGAACATTTCTTCAAAATTATCTTGAACTCAGACAAGCACTTTCATAAGTATGGATTATTAAGTTTTTTTCATTTTTTCATTTTTTTCATTTTTCATTCTAATGCAGAATCTGAAAACCAGATTAAGAGGAGAAGAATGTTAAAGTTTGGGTCTTTTGGACCCTCTCTCATGACGCACCAAGCATGTTTGGCTGAAATTGGGCATGTGGTTTAGGAGGAGATGGTGTTTAAAGTTAAAAGTTAACGACAAACGCCGGACGACGGATAGAGAGTGACCGACTCATGTGATCTTAAAATAGATTCATAATATCATTAATGGTCCTATACCATTATGGATATATAACACTTCCGTAATACAGAACTGGACATAATCAGAAAGCGATGGCGAAATAATGTCCAAATGTATTTCTTTTGAACGAATCAAGTGGGAATGATTATTAAATGCAAGCATACTTAATACAGTGTTTCGTCGGTATAACAATAAACAACTGTGGATATTGTATCGCGATGTGCAATCTAAAGCATATTTGAACTGAATTGTCCAGTGTGCCATTATCGGATCATGTGTGAACATAAGGAATCAATTTCAGCAGGTTCGATTGTCATTTTGAGACGATTTTCTCTAAATTTTATATGACACAACATGTGTGTATAGTCGAATTACATTTGTAATCTATATTTTTTAAGACCGTTCTATGCATATATTTTTTCCGTATTAAGTTAAATGACATGATATACAGTTCAGAGCGTACAACGAATTTGCAAATAGTTTTTTGTTGAATGATCACCAATTCAAGCATGGTGTAAACGTTTCTGTAAAGTTTCAATTCAAATGAACATTTAATGATAAAGTTGGTTTGGAAATTAATATTGAGAAGGAAAAAGGCATTTTAGCTAATACATTATTTACACCCTTATATACGTTACCTAAAAATGTACCGACAATGGTCATAAATATATTGAATTGTTTATCTAAGTCTTTAAAAACGGGATCATGACATAACTTACATAAGATTATTATAATCGTTGCAGGTCAAGCCTCAGAAAATGGCATCGGAAATACCGAAAAGACATAAGAATAATCGGCTTATGTTCTGCCTCGCTAAAAGTTGCACTGAAGTTGCAAAGGCCCTTGTGTCGCACTATCTTTCCCTGGCCAAACCAAGTGATATCGAGGAACAGGATTGGAAAATGGATGATTTTTTAATTGTTCATAAAGATGGAGTATTATTGGAGAAGTTCGTTAAAGATAGTTACAGGAAGAAACTCCTCTTCCCAGGCCTCTTCCCAGGCCCTAGCAAACATACGAACACCAACCACTGGGATTTTGCAACATTATTCACTGTCCTTGATCTCTTCCAGAATGTCGATATGGATATTAAGAATGACATGACTCACATGAGAAGGTTGAGAAATAAACTTTTTCACTGGGGTTCAGATGAAATGGCAGATGCTTTTATGTATATAAAAGAAAGATCGAACAGTTTGTTGAGCACTGTTGCAAAGTAATCGGTAATGATTCCATTACAAAAGAAGTAACAGTTATCTTAGAAGACATAGAGGAATCTAAAAGCACCGAGAATGACCTACATACAGAGTTGGAAACCTGGACAAAGAATGATATTCTTGATACATTGAACCATCGCGAACCAGGTAATCTAAATGTTATTAAATGCATACTGCGACTAAAATATATGTTTATTAACAACAACAACAATAACAAAATATGTTTTGACCACCTTGATATACCAGGTACATAGAAACATCTTTTTAATAAATTGTTCACTATGGTTGGTGCCTCTGCGGTGTTTAATTTGACAAACTGACCTACTAGTGTTTGACCCAACATGACCCAATTTCAAAAATGAACTCAACTGGATGGAAATGAATAAAAACTTTGATGAAGCTTTGATGACAAATGCGGCATTTTAAGCGTCATTAAGGTTAACATTGGCCGGGTGACCTATATTTTGATAACCCTGTTAACAGGTTGACCGACATTTGATGGAGATGAATAATCTTCAGAATTTCATGAATATGGGATACAATACATGTATGTGGCCCCTAGAGTTCTTGAGATGACATTTTGACTTAAGGGTGATTACTTGTTACGAACAACACAGTAACAAATAACAGATAAGTTCAATGTGGCGTAATTCTTTTGAGGTAATATTAGTGACACTTGCCGGTTGACATATCCCTAAAGTGGTAAACACGGTCATACATTTTAATTAAATCCAAGTCTTAGGATGAGGGTTACAGCTTAAACATTCTCCGGTTGCATTTTAACGGATCAGAATGTATGCAACTGTAGAAAACAATGTTGACAATGGAGAATTGATCGTAACGACGAATTTCTTTCTTCTCCCACATTGTTTTCCTCTCCGGGAAAAGACACTAAGCGCAAATGCCATTGCTGCTTTCCAAGTGGACATTAAATTTCTACAAATTACTGTAAGTAATGCCTTTGTAAAACTTATTTTTATTAATTATACAGTAATCTTGTCCATAATTGATGCTGTATACAAGAAAGTGAGAGACATTTTAGAGATTCAAGTCCAACCAATGGCTGGTAAGTTGTTTTAAATTCCTAAATCTCATCATTTTGAACTTTCGATACGCACTTGTTCAGTACATGTAGTTTACACAGGAAACGTCTTTGTATATCTGAAATAACGAGTACCTCCCAACAAGAAGTGAGACTTGAAACAACATACATGTATATCCTGCAAGTGGCAATATTTTTTTGTTTTATTCCAAATGACGTTACAGTATGCCGTCATCATTATCAGCTAAAGTCAACATCAACACTAAACGACAACATTCTTATACAATTGTTCAAGTGTTCAATTGATTAAAACATAACAACTTCATTAGCTTAGACCTGTTATAGAACGTAACGGCAATACTTTTACAATCGTGCGAGAACTGTTTTTGTTAAACACTTCAAAGGAAGGATGATGTAAAAAAGTACTTTAACGTGTATTAGTATTTCAAAGACTTGCTTTTATAAAGGTAGAACGATAAATAAATCAGTCGGATCAGAAGACGGACATGTTGAGATTATCATTTGAAAAACATGTACAATAAGCATTTGAAGACAATGCGGTAAACATAAATATATGAGAAGTTTCTGATGTAAATACCCCCTGGTATTCGCATTAAACGACCTGAAATTCTCGGAGTTACCCTATTGCAACTTCATGACAACGCTGCATGCTGCAAGACAGAGATGATGACGTCAAGCTTTACGCTATATGATTTGAAAGCTTGTAGGTGTGTGTCTGCTATCCCGATATGTGTCTTTGGCATTTGTTAGCTTTAAGGGATCACTCCGATAATCAGAAACTTGTGATATATTTCTGTGTATCGCATTGTCTTCATATGCTTATTGTATAATAATAAGACTTAAAGGTGTATGCTACAGTTTTTTTCCAAAAATAAAATCCCAATCATAGATTTTCTTTATTCATTGTATGTTGTTAGAACATACAATAACTGGTTGAAATAAAAAAAAAATCTTTCTGTCAATGACATGACCAATTTCATCAAAGGCATAACTATAGGCATTTTGGCCGAAAACCTAAAACACAATTTGGTTTTTTTTAAATGACAACTTTATATAAAGAATGTAAATCAATGTGAAAAGGGAATTTGTGGGGAAAAAAAGAAGAAGAATATATTAAGCTGTTTTTCAAGGTAGAAATTGTGTAACATGAAATTACCCTCGAAAAAGTTAAAATCATTTACTGCTTCTTCTATTTTACTAGTGCTCATTCGGGGTCATGGTGGAGTGCACTTAGGCAAGGTAAATTTCCTAGCATAGCTCTGGTTTATTTACCCAAGGATAATACATATCTATAGGTGAACTATCGACGTAATATAACTGAAATAATGTTGCTAACGGCGTAAACAAATACAATACTTACTACAAATGCTTATACTTCTCCTACTTACATTGTTTCCGAATGTTCTTACAGATGAATCAAAACGTTAATTTTTTTAACTTGTAGAGATTAACCTTACATTAGATGTAAAGAACTGCAGCAACGAAACATCGTCAAAGGTAACAGAAATGCTTTACCAAAACATTCGAGATTCTCCGCCTGAATGCGGACCTAAATACAGAGAACTCACGGATGCCATAACAGAAGCAAAACATGAATTACTTTGAGAAGAGAGAAAGTTACGTAAGACTCGTAAAGCATGCGTAATACTCACAGTGCAGTGTTCCGATTTCACCAGCCTGAAGACTCTTCTGGAAAAATGTTTAACAGGAAAATTGACAGCAATTTGGAAGAGTACGGAAAATATTCTCAGACATCTGTACAAAAGTGATAAACTGACGCTCGAGTTTACCATTACGAATTCAGATTTTTGGTGCTGCATTGAGGATTTAGGTTCGTATTTTGACAATGTTAAAATTGTTCTTTTAAAATCGAAATATGATACATGTCTCAACATATGTAAATTGTATATGTGTTGCAAGATTAATAGATAAAGGATTTAACGTAATTGCTAAAATTAGATTATGCAGTTTGAATTTTATTCTCATATCAAAAAACAATGTTCAAGACTAGCAGCTTAAGTAAAGCATATTGCTTAGTTTACCATGGTTTCCTTTAGTATTTTTTGTTTTGCTCAACTTATCAAAACTAATCGATATATTTCGTGTTCGCTAATTTCGAGGGAAAATGCGTCTGTGATTAAAAAGAAAGTACCTTATTGTTTCCCCATTGTGATCTTACAATGCAAAACCAATCATAATTATTTTGTATATATCTTTATTCTATGAAACAACATATACATTTTTTGTTTCACCAAATTTTAAAATTAAGTACACTTGATGATCAATATTCCGAAGATTTCAGAGGTTTTACCCTGATCTTCAACTTTGGACAAACACGTAAACACAATCTGACCATAGTTGTTGATGTGTTCACATGCAAACTATTGACATTATAAACAAATACTCGTCTTATCCAACCACGTAATCTGCAGGAATACAACTTTTCATTTTCTATAAATATGATTTCACCAGAGTGTGGAAGACTACCTTTATGTGTAATATGTAAAACAAAAGTTATGATATTGGTATAAACGTACACACATGCCTAATAGTCACTATCCAAAGTAATATTTAGTTTACGCCTACTATATAATATTATACACGTCTGGTTTTGGATACGCTTTGTTCTCTCAAGATGTTGGAAATGTTGAGCATTTTATAACTCTTTTAAACAAAGAATGTCTGATTTTTTTTTCAGTATTTACAAGAAAATATAAATAACTTATCACGCTGCGATCTTTACAAACAAATTAATTATTTCTTAAATCCAGAGAGAAATTTGTTCGTTGATATGTCTCTGTATTTCAGAAAGGCGTTTGCAAAATTCCGATAAATTAAACATAGAATCAGGAAGACATTTTAATATTAAAATGGAGAATCGTATTTGTAATTATTGTTTAACTAATAAAAACATTTCAAAAGTTGGAAAATGAATACCATGTATTTTTTCAATGTGACCAATGCAATGGCGTACTTATGCATGGTATATAATAACAGAGATGATATGAGAAGTGTTTACAACCAGATGAAAAGCGTTATTATAAAAAGATCGCAAACTATAGTTCAGTTATAATTGCGCTATATATAAAAGATTCAAACATCCGATCAAAAAAGTAAACGCTTGGTTAATATTGTAAATACGTATATATACAAGAGAAAGTTGATGCAACGCATAAATGTCGCCGGAAATCCATACAGTAGTTATACATAACGCTGACATTATATTTGTTTAAAAACAGTTATCAACTGAGGGGCATATTGGAACATCAGGGGTGGGGTCAAGTGAAAATGTATAATTACTTGCATTTTATTGTCAACGAAGTGAACTATTATTGAAGCATTTCATTGTTTATGACCAATCTCCATTCTAACGTAGGTTGACCATACACAGCCAACTAATTATTGATCCTAAACAGTTATGGAAATGAGTAATCTTGCAAATCATTAGCCTTTGTATGTATACAGTGCTTTCATTAAGGCATAATTATAAGATTTGTGAATTCCACATACACTTTTCAAGATGTTGCCAGAATATTTGAATCTTATTATTTATCAATAAAACCACAAAACAGACAATTTAAGATTTGCATGCATAGCACGTCATTTTACATTTCCCCTGTTTAAGTCAAATTGGACACCTTTGCATCTTTCTTAGCATTCTAATTGTATTACGCTTGACACATCTTAAAGTGTATATTTATGAAGTAGACCATCCTCTTAATATAAAATATACAGTTAAATTTTATTAATATTGTTGTAAAAAATTTCACTTAATTTCGAAATAAACTAAACCCTTCATGTTAATTTATTGTAATTCTTTCCTTCCTTTTTTATAATAAAAATAACAAACAACTCATGTTTTAAAATGTTATTATAATGAGCGCCCTTGTGTAAATGATGCATAACAATATGCAGAACGCATCAATTGACATTTAAAAGTGTAAAGGACGAAATGATCTTTGCAGAATTGTCGTTCTTTACATTCACTTTATAGGAAGAGAGTGTTCATTAAAAAACATATTGCTATTAATTAAAACCTAACTATAACTATCTCAGTTTGTTCTTTTCTTTATTCGTTTCGAACAAAATAAACATCCTAAATCAACTATAATTAACTATTTAGGGCGTGTACAATTATATATTTTGAAGTTTTTCCACGTGTGTCAATTTCTTTCCTTCTTAGCCTTCGTAGCGGTACTCGCTATTCTCGTGATGAACAGTTTTAGTCTAGAAACAATTCATATTTTAGATATACATGGATAAACACTATTAATTGAATTTTTCACAAATCAAGACATATCTTTGAACATACAATTAACATTCAGTAAGTTAACATTGCTATCAAAAGGAAAATTCGACGTGTTTCGTTGTTATCTAAGCTTGAATCATCAGGATTGATTCGGTCTTGTTGTAGTCTTGGTTCATATAAATAACCATGAATCGGAGCTGACTCATGGCGTACCAAAATAGCATCTTGATCATCCTCTAATTAATCGACTCCCGTAGTTATCTCTATCATCTCCGTTGTTTTCTTTGATAATGCAGTATACAATTACGTCACTTCTGGTTTAAGAGCACCTGTTAACGAACGATTTCCTAAAATGGGCGATGCATGAGGAACGGTTTATCACACAACTTTAAACGTCTATAACATCCCTCGTAGTGGAAATATTTTGATCGCGAATGAAGCATCACTTTCTATGACATTAGAATTCCTTTGTTATTAAATTTCATCTCTTTGTTAAATCGCTTTCACGTCTCCTTTAACACCATGTTCTTGTTTTACACTTATATTGCAGTTGAAAAACTTACAATATCTGTATATGAACAAGTTGGAGTAGACATTTCATCCGATCTGTCACCTGACATCTTGGTGCCTCCATCGACTAGACAGGCGGGTGACAGGCATGGCTTAAAGGACGAGGACTTCCGAGAGATATCAGCATTATTGGCAAACATATTTGATATGAACAATGTGACCATCGCAGCCAATTTGGAAACAACCGAGACAGGTGAGTGTGGAACTTAATAGTCACATTCCATATATATGTACCTTGACCCAATGTTATGTGTTCAAGGGCAAAAACTGGAGCATTGGATATCAAATATGTGTATGGCATAGACATGTTTAGAGGACAGTATTCCGATATACGTGTACAGGGCATCGACTTGCATAAATATCTCTGAAAGTATTTGAGTGAAATAAATTGTGGGGCTTCTGTGTAAAAACTCTACTTTTCTAGTTTGATCTGAAGGTATGATACACGCAAACAAGCATTGAAATAAACTAATGACAAACAAGACACTTACCATTGCACAGAATAGAACAGAACAGAACAACATAATTATTCACATCTGACTTGAACAAAATGTTCAACGTCATATATGCAAAATGTTTTAATATTCATGCAACAATGGGAATAGTTTAATATAGTAATGGAATTACACAATTTAAATTTAAATTATAATTTAGATACTAATAGTGTAGGCGGAAGTAACCATATTGTTTTAATGTTTTCAATTTAATATCACTTTATAAATAGATACACTTTTCCGGTATCCTTTAATTTTCAAAATATAACAAAACACACGCGCATACAGAACAGTGCATGCAGTGAAAGTATCCTTCGTAACTGACCCGGATACCCCCACTGACACGCAAAGCAAGTGTACGCATTATTATCAACACTTATACATTCCATACACACGCGCACACAAAACAGAGCATGACATGCAATGCAAAATATACGCGTACATATGGAAATAAATATCAAACAACAAATACCATACACACTCGCACACTGAACAGAACATGTCAGTGAGGATGTCCCGGACATCCACCCCGACATGCACTGCAAAGCGTACGCCTGCATATGGACATACCCATCTATACATATAGTAAGTAAGTAAGTAAGTAAGTAAGTAAATCGTTTATTATTGTGACTTGTGCATATTTACAGATTTATATACAAAGTATTTGTATATAAATCTGTAAATATGCAAATACATTTACAATTACAAAGAGCAACTGGCTCTATGGGCCTTAAGTCACCGAACAATACAAGAATCATGAATAATTCCGATATTTACATTAATGGTTTTCTATTAGAATAAAAAGTGAGATAGTGAGATGGGATATTGAGAATGCACATGAGTACTGTGCATGGAAATGAGTCTACCCAGTACTTAACACATGTGAGTGTAATAGCAATATACTAACAAGGAATCATTTAGCGTAGTTTATGATAAACCTGAAATATGAAGTAAATAGGAAGATAATATGGTATACAGGCTACTCATTGTTGAATCCGGTCGAAAACAAAAGTCAGAAGCTAAACATGTATATAGCAGATCGTTCAAATAAACCACCGTAAATGTTCTACCTTTCGAAAACTTAATAAAGGAAACACTAGTGGTTCAGCTATATTTATCAGACAAACAAAATAAACACTTGAAGAAGACAATTTATTTCATTTACTTAAACTCTTAACATTATTTCAGATAATAAGAATTAAGAGTATTAAGAATGCATAACATTTCGTCGGATACGGTACGCACATAACACAAATTTGGCAAGCTTTCTGTGATATAAAGAAAGAAGTTGTTTAAGTCTCTCATCCAAATGTAACAGTCGGCTTTCACTGAACATATCCCTGTATATAGAGTCACGAATGTTAGTGAACAGTATATAATCCTCACATTTAAACTGCGTCTTAAATATGCGATAGGTTCCTAGTTCAGATATATGTGCAATATCCGTTTTCCACATATTGGCATAGTAGTCTTCGATTCTGCTTCTATAATCTGTTAAACTTATAACAGTTCTATTGTGGAAACTTTCATTCCACCCGATATAGTTCATTACATATTTTACCTCAGACGACCAGTTATTTGCACACTTCTGATAGTCAATGTTAAATATGAATATGCTACAAAATAGATACACCATTGATAAGCTCTTGTACTTTGGACTATGTATTCCTCTCCCAAATGCAAAAACTAATATGAACAAATATATATA
>JAUELF010242269.1:0-12495 GCA_031471495.1 Clinocardium nuttallii | reverse complement strand
TGTGGCAAAAGGAGAAATTGCACGTTTTGTGCAATTTCTTCTTTTGTCACTATGTTTTCGAAAAGCCGTCTGCTGCAAAGGCGTCAGAAAGTGTCTATATGAGGGAAAGGGATAATTCTATCCCTGATACATTCAACTTTTGACATATCTCAAGCAGACATTTTTTGAAAACACTGTTTGTAAATAAGCAACTGCAAATATTGATAAATTTCTCCTTTTTCTATAAAGATTTCAACTCTTTAGCATTTTATGATGGTTTTCCTTTAGAAACTATACAAGCAAAGTCAAATAATTTGGCTTTAAGCCTTAGATTGTTTAAATTGTTTCTTGTTTGTTATAGGTATTGCTAGAACATTACTTTAAATCTTTTCCACACACAACAAATCTGCAGCAGACAACTTTGAAAATGTTATGCATACATATTGATTGATGGATTGTTTGGTTATTTACAACGCTTTTAACATTGTTTCAGTTATACCATGGCATTTCCTGGGTAAGTTAATACGGATCCATTTATCCTGACACCAACCAGTCAGTCGTAATGCTAACAGAGCAACCCTGAGTGTCAAGGAGGGCAGCCATTACTACCATTTTTGAAGTCTTTGGTATGACCCGGCCTTGGATTTAACCCATGACCTCCTGCACAGAAGTGGAAACTCTACTACTACACCACCGAGGAGAGGTCTGCATAACATTGGAAATCATTATAAATGAAATGATGATTATTAAATTGCGATAAAAACTTTGTGGCAAAAGTGCTCTGCTGCAATGCGTCAAAATGTCTGCAGGTAGGAAGGGGTTAAACAAGAAATAGGATTTATTACAACGTATGTCATACACCACTAATACTGTATACTCATATGAACTTGTATTAACCCTTTCCCTCATACGACAATTCTGCAGCAGACGACTTTGAACAGTTTTTGTAAACAAATTAGAAAATCTCTATAATTGAATGGATAACCTATGGTTAAAAGTGGAAAACATTGTGGCACAAGGAGCAATTTCTTCTTTTGTCACTATGTTTTCAAAAAGCTGTCTGCTGCAGAGGCGTCAGAAAGCGTTTATTTGAGGGGAAGTGTGAAACCTTTCCCTTAGGCAGGCAACATAAGATGTCTGTGGACACAATTTGAAAACATTTTTGGAAAGGAAATATTATTCAAAACAAGCAATATTTGCTCGCATTATTATTTTAACATAACATAATAATCAAAAATCTTTACTTAATTCATAATATAACTCGTTCCAACATATAGATGCTTGTTGAAGCCTCTGCAGCAGACATGTTTGAAAACATTATGGCAAATGCAGAAATTGCTAAAAACAAGCAAATTCTCCTTTGTTTCAATGTTTTTAATTTTTTTCCAATAAAATACCTTTGCTTATCAAGAGTTGCCATATTTTTGCTTAGAAGTTTTCAAAGTTGTCAGCAAGTAGATTTGTTGTATGTGATAAAGGGATAAGATTAATTCTTATTTTCAGCTAATTTCCTTTTGTCACAATGTATTCATCTCTATTATCCTTTCATTTATAGAGATTTATCCTAGTTTTACTGAAATATTTTGCAGAGTTGCTATTATGTAAGAAAAGGTTAACCCTTTCTCTCATACAACATTTCTGCAGCAGACGACATTTAACATATTTTGTCAAAAAAAAAAAAAAATCTCTATAATTAAATGGATAACCTATGACTAAAGTGAAAAACGAAAATCAAAATCCCCGAATTATTTTGACAACTTTCTAGGGAAACTTTGGGATAATCCATGGAAACTCCAGTACATTTCAGTTGAAAACTTGGAAATTCCATGGACAACACAGAACGGTTCCATGGACACCCTGGAACGGTTATGTGGACACCCTGGAATGGTTCCATTTTGACCCAGGAGTATTCGGAACCGTTTCCAGCATTTCCGCATCTTAACATTAAATTCCTTGTTTTTTTCCATGGTTTATCCTGTATTTTCGTATTTTCTGTTAAGAGTCCCCGAAAAAGCTACAGCCAGGTATGTTTTCAAAAAGCCTTCTGCTGCAGAGGCGTCAGAAAGTGTCTATATGAGTGAAAGGGTTAACAGTTAGGAAAATCATCGGGATACTCACCATAACCTATCTGAAGGTGGCACTGGAATGTTGATAGCCAAAGTTCCATTCAGTTTCTGGAGCTCCACTGTTAGTATAAGTCTTGTGTTTGAGACCCCAGTCATTGCCTTCTTTATATACTTGTTCTCAGTGGCACTTTGGAAATACTTCGAGGCTGTGATCTTGTTTATGTATTTCAGTATCTTTTTGCCTGTCCCAGCAGACTGGGCAGTACTGAAAAAATAAATACATATTTATGAGCCTGTGCATGAAAAATGTACAAGTTGGAACAGTGTAGGTTCATAAAACATTGTCCACCTGTCATATAACATTTCCATAAAACATTGTCCACCTGTCATATAACATTGTCCATAAAACATTGTCCACCTGTCATATAACATTGTCCACCTGTTCAGTCTGATCAGAATCTACACAAGTTGACAGGATCTTCTAAAAAGCTTGCATAAGCAGACTGTGTGTATGCGTTGGTTACTTGGTACCTTTGCTGATGCACTGGCTCATATTACACAGATTTACGAATTATACAGGGATGATAAAAATCAAATTTCCTTGGAATTACTTCAACACAATAAGTTTCCAGTATAGTATGGAATTACTTCAAGAAAATCAGTTACTAGTATAATTTGGAATAATTTCAAGGTAATAAGTTACCAGTATAATATGGAATTACTTCAAGACAATCAGTTACCAGTGTAATATGGAATTACTTCAAAACAATCAGTTACCAGTATAATATGGAATTACTTCAGGACAATCAGTTACCAGTATAATATGGAATAACTTCATACATTATGTCATAATCTATCGATATTAGAACCACAAGAGAAAGTTGATGCAAGGCATCAATGTCACCGGAAAAGACTGCATTAATTTATTTTTTAACACACGTGCATTCTTGACGGAAGCCAATCTGTAATCTGTCATTATCAAATTATTGCCTATCCCTGTTTTCCTAGTTTTATAAAAAATCTTTAAAAAACTTTAAACATGTTTTAAATGAAAATTAAAGTATGGCATTGAAATGATATTTGCATTGCATTTTTATAGATTGTTAACAGCATTGTAGTGGTGTGTGTTTTTGTATCATATTCTCTATAATAACTAATATAAAGAGAACCTTTATTTATTTATTTTAATAAAGGGAGGTAATTCCACAAAAACACGTAAAAAGAACTACTCTATATTTATTCTCATTCTGCCAAATTATATAATGTATATTCACGACCGAAACAGGCATATATTTGAGACATTTTTTCAAAATATTTCTTAATTTTGTTTATGTTTATCAATGCATCGGTGTTAGACTGTACACAGTAACATCGCACTGTCTATAATAAAACAAGAGGCCCATGAGGGCCTATGCTCTACTGGCATGGATCTTGAAGGCATTATTGTGCTAACAAGCTCTATTAATATTATAGCAATTTTGACAATTTTAAGGGATATAATCCAGTCATGCATGGGCGGATCTGGCTGGTTCAAGAAAGGAACCAAGCTCTCATGAATATCTAACTACTGTATAAGTTTGATCGAGATACAATAAAAAATAAAGACTGTATTGTGTTAAGAAGCTCTATTATACCAATTTTGACAATTTCAAGGGCCATAATCCAGTCATGCATGGGCCGATCTGGCTGGTTTAAGAAAGGAATTGAGCTCTCATGGATATCTAACTACCGGGGAACTGTATAAGTTTGACTGAGATAAAAAAAAGACTGTATCGTGTTAACAAGAAATTGTTTACGGACCCACGGATGACGGATGAATCGCCACGACATAAGCCCTTCTGGCCAGTAGAGCTAATAAAATCAGTGTTAGGTGCACGTTTGTAAAACAAATTAGACTGTGTGACGTAAAAGTTTGTAGTTATCGCGTTGTGATTACATGTAGTAAATTAAAATAAAGTACCTCAGTCTAGCTAAAGGGACTGTTTTGACCTTCGTAAGTAAACAGAAAAACATAAATGCGAGTCAAATTAAACAAACTGAACATACTTAAAACATCGAAATATTTAATTCATTTTAGATGTGTCATAACTTAGTGTTTTTAAACAACCGCATTTGTAATATGTTCAAAACATTTAAATTGGTTTCTTTCTAATAACAAAGCTCCTCCCATGTGATTCCTGAAAAGCTATTAAAAATAATAAGTCGCGGACTTCTGTCCGGCGACTAATAAACATAGCTACGTTTAACAAAATGAAACATCAATTACTACAAATAACTTCAATTTTGTCAAATTAACATTTTTTTTATTTGTTTACTTCTGTTCCTTTGATACAAAAATTCTATCTCAAATGGTTTTTAAGTGTGTGTTATAAATAGTCTGAGCAGATACAACTCATGAAATAAACTCATTTCCTAGAAACTGACAGTTTGCCAATTCAATGCCTTTATAAAAGTGTTCTGATGTAGATGTGTCTGCACGTGGGAAAAGTGTTGTAGTAGAAATGTAACTAAATCCATTCATCTCCAATACTTCTCTTACAAATCCTTATTGTAGCAGACATTCATTAGAATCGTGTTGCAGATAAAGAGGAAATAGAAAATCTGGTTCCCCTTACCCATCCTCTCCTACGGTACTCGTCTCATCTTCCTCATCTGAAGAGGACTCGGCACTGTCCTCCTCCTCAGAGTCTGTCACAGCGGATCTGACAAAATATAAACATAGTTTTAATTTTGGTTATAAACCATTTCCAATATATATACAAAAGAAATGCAGCAGACATCTTTTAAAACATCTTCGTTAAAATATGGAAAAATGGATGATCTCAGTTAATAAAAGTCTTATAATTGAATAGAAGTGAAAACATTGTGGCAAAAGGGAAAAAACTTACGGCCATGTTTTTTGACCAATCAAAATGGCATTTGGGAATCTGATAGAGGGTCACCCTAGAAACATTTCTACAAAATTATTTGAAAATCAGCCAGACACTTTTGGAGGAGAAGATTTTTTAAGTATTCACTATAGCCAATAAGTCAAAAAAGCCCCTGCTTTCTGAAAAGGTTCATCCCAATTTACCCACTGGTTACTGAAGTGAAGATGTTGACGGTGTAGGACGCCAGACAAAAGCCGATCACAATAACTCAACTTGAGCACATCTTGCTCAGCTGAGCTATTAAATAAAACTTAACCAAGTATAGACATGTTTTTAAAGTGCAGGTCAAGATCACTAAATGATTAATACAAGTTGAAAGCTTGGTTTGTATTAATGATAAATAAATATTTTTTAACTTTATGATGCTAGAAATAAAATTAGTCATAGTGAATAATCTTTAATCATGGATAAATTTCTCCCTTTTCTCACATTGCTTTCTCCCATTAACTTTCAAACATTATAGCAGTTATATAAAATAGCTGGAACATTTTATATTTTCATCTGATGTCATACCTTTGTTCTTCTTTTGACTTTTCTTTTTGTACTTTGGAACTTTTTTCTTTCAGTTTAAGCAAGTTGACTTTCGTTTCGATAGTCATCTTAAATTTTCCACTGTATGTAAGGTCAAGGTCGATCCAGAACCCATTCTCATCCAAAAAGGGCTTGTTGGCACGACGGATAACGGGCACCTCCGTACCCAGGTCAATCTCACTGATCTTTAACTCTTCAATAAAGTAGGGAATCTGTAAAGAAAAAGAGTTCCATAGGGTACTTGATACATCCACTACTATACATGAAACCATCCACTTCTTTACATGAAACCATCAAGGACTTTACATGAAATCAACCAGTACTTTACATGAAATCATCCACTACTTTACATGAAATCATTCACTTCTTTACATGAAACCATCCACTACTTTACATGAAACCATCCACTACTATACATAAAACAACCCACTACTTTACATGAAATCATCCACTTCTATATGTGAAACCATCTACTTCTATACATGAAACCATCCACTTCTATCCATGAAACCATCCACTTCTATACATGAAACTATCCACTTATATACATAAAACAATCCACTTCTATACATGAAACTATCCACTTCTATACATGAAACCATCCACTACTTTACATGAAATCATCCACTACTTTACATGAAATCATCCAGTACTATTACATGAAATCATCAAGTACTTCTGAAACCATCCAGTATTTTACATGAAATCATCCAGGACTTTACATGAAACCATCCAGTACTTTACATGAAACTATCCACTTATATACATGAAACCATCCACTACTTTACATGAAATCATCCACTACTTTACATGAAATCATCCAGTACTATATACATGAAATCATCAAGTACTTCTGAAACCATCCAGTATTTTACATGAACTCATCCAGGACTTTACATGAAACCATCCAGTACTTTACATGAAATCATCCAGTACTTTAAATGAAATCATCCAGTACTTTACATGAAACCCCTAGTACTTTACATGAAATCATCCAGTACTTTACATTAAAACCATCCACTACTTTACATGAAACCATCCAGTACTTTACATGCAATCATCCAGTACTTTACATTAAAACCATCCACTACTTTTCATGAAACCATCCAGTACTTTACATGAAATCACCCAGGACTTTACATGAAATCATCCAGTACTTTTCATGAAACTATCCAGTACTTTACATGAAACTATCCAGTACTTTACATGAAATCATCCACTACTTTACATGAAGTCATCCAGTACTATATACATGAAATCATCCAGTACTTTACCTTTAAATCATTCAGTACTTTACATGACACCATCCAGTACTTTACATGAAATCATCCACTACTTTACATGAAACCATCCAGTACTTTATATGAAACCATCCACTACTTTACATGAAACCATCCAGTACTTTACATAAAACATCCAGTACTTTACATGAATATCCAGTACTTTAACATGAAACCATCCAGTACTTTACATGAAACCATCCAGTACTTTACATGAAACCATCCACTACTATACATGAAATGATCCAGTACTTTACATGAAATCATCCAGTACTTTACATGAAACCATCCACTACATGAAACAGTATTTAGGGAAAGGGAACAAGTTTGACTGTATATTGAAGCTTGAAGACAAATATTCTCTTTTGCCACAATGTTTTCATAAGTCGTCTCTTGCAGAGACATCAAAAAGCATATGTATGTGGGAAAGGGTATAAGATTTTTTGAACATTTGCATTATCAAGCAATTTCGCCTTGCAACAAGGTTTTTCCCACTGTTCAATAATTGAACTCTAATTAAATGGAATATCCAATATCTGTGCATGCATGTATTAAAAGTCGTCTGCTGCAGATTTGTTGCATGTTGAAGATGATTTAAGACATTGTTTATATTTTTTGAGACAGACCTCTTAGAACATTCCATACTACATGTTATATTTTTTGAGACAGACCTCTTAGAACATTCCATACTACATGTTACTTATCTTTTGGTGCAAATACCTTGTGGAAACATTCTGGGAAAACATGAATTTAACAATTATGAGAAACTGACCTCTGATTTCGAAAATGTTATCCTATCATAGAAGATGAAGCTAAAAATATCAATTTAGTCATAAAGTACGTCCATTGTTCATTGAACAACTTGAAATGAAGACCACCTAAAGAAAATTCCTGTGAATTATTAGGAAATTCTTCCAATGGTTAAGGAGGAAAAGATGTCTGTAGGAAAATATAAACTGACAGATCAGAATAGCTCACCACGCACTTCCTGCTCAGGTGACCTAAAAATACTTTACATCAGTTTTACAATTATTATTATTGATCAAATCAAAACTGCCATTAACTTCCACTCATTTTGAAACCTCAAAAGGTTTGCATATAACATGGCTCATATAAAAGATGTACTGTTTCCCTTTCTACATGAAAGGTAGTGGGCTAATTGACAGGAGACATATTGATTTATCCCATTCTTGACTTTCAAGATAATAACTCGTCCTCACTAACCTTTTCCCACATACAATAAATCTGCAGCATATGACATTATATTGGTGCAATCTTGTAAACACTGACAATATTATTGTAAAAACTATTTATAATCAAGCATTGAACGATTGCAAAGTTGGATTTAAAAATTGGGTGAGCAACATAAAGAAACTGTTAGATGAGTATGGCTTTTCTAATGTGTTTGATATATCCGATCCAGTTTATCTAAAGAATTTCCATAATATTTTCAAAGACCGTGTTAGAGACTGTTTTATTCAGGATTGGCACAGCACTGTTAATATAAGCGCTTCACTAAAAGAATATGCCTTGGTTAAAACGAACTTTTGTTATGAGTCATATTTAGATATTTTAAATGTAAATCTTCGAGTTAATATGACGCGACTAAGACTTTCTGCTCATAATCTCAGAGTCGCTACAGGCAGATACTCGAAACCACAGGTGCCCTACCATGAAAGGTACTGTCAATGTTGCAATACAACAGATATTGAAGATGTTTACCATCTCCTTTTGTTATGTCCTTCCTATACTGATGCAAGAGAGAAATATATTAATCCTTATTTTTTTAAACATCCATCTATGCAAAAATGCGTTGAATTACTCAAAACAGAAAACAAATCAATTGTTAAAAAAACTGCCATTTTTATTAAAAACGCATTAGAAATTAGACTACAGATATTACAATGTTAACCTTTATCAAAGTTCAGCCTCTTTACCATAATTTCCTGCTTTTCACTTTTTCAACTAACTGATATTTTTATTTTTTTCCTTCATCATTTCTTTGTTGTTGTTTTTTTCAAACCCACGTGACTGAATATTTTCTATACGTATGTATGTTTGTAAATGTACTTTGTATACGTCTAAATAAACATTCTGATTCTGATATTATAATATTTTGTTACACACATGTCGCTTTAATAAAATATTTTCTTACTTACTTAGTTTGATAGATAAGTGATTTATATATTAGAAAAAAATAATAAAGTTAAACATACAATAACACAAACTTACAATGAATAATTACACAATCGTTTGCTAAGATATACGATCTAAGTGTTAACTTTAGATATAACACGTATATTCCATTTCAGATGCACCATTGGGCCGTTACAGACCATCACGAGTCTATCCTAGGGAGGATAACATTGTGATATGTAAGAAGCAGAAGAACGTAAACCAGTTCTAAAATCAGCAAATCTGGACACCAAAATAATAAAATAACAGAAACATCATTTTAAAACTTTAGTAAGATCAGATCGAAGGAGATTTAAAATATCGAAATTATTTTGAAATCAATACGTGATGGTACGCAGACAAAACAGTTTTAGAAATCGTCTTACAATGTCAAGTTCTCATCTCGGTTCTGTTTGACGTATTAAAGAAGGTTTTCGTCAGTTTGCGTCAGACGTGATAATCTCAAAATGGCGGTGTAAAATTCTACCCGGGATACTCTTATGTCGTCTGCTCGTGTCATTTCCCGCTCACGGTATGTAAGTTGGACGTGTGATAAACCAACTGGTATCATAAAGCAATTAAAGAGAGATGAGGGGGTAATTAAGTGTTAAACGAGAGTAAACGATTGCTATTAATGACAGTATTACTTTATACAAACAAATTTAATGTTTTATTAGTTTGGAAGATAATTATAATCATGTCATTTGAGAACGATTGCTCAATTCACAAGAAAGTGTCGTCTTTAGATGAAATTGATATATAAGGATATTGCGATACCCATTTTATAACATATCAATAAACAGTTACTGGAACACTAAGAAGGATTTACTAGTTATATGCAGTACTGGATATATACAAAAGTGTTTCATCTTGGATATATACAGAAATTGAACACCATTTATACATCGTGTGAACGCTGAGTGTTGTAGAACCTATTCGAATATAAACATGATAGAGGTGGACAGTTTACGTAGAAGTTACAACTTTGGTAAGTCCTAGTTATTCTTTGGCAATTAAAATTTCATTTCAACTTTTATTATGTATTAATACAATTTTGACAAACAAGTTAAATTGTATCTGTAAGGTGGACTTTCCCATATTCTAATACTCTTCAGTTACATATACATTAAACCGGGGACCGTATACTTAAGTCAACTTTAATTTTTTTGATTAAGTCGATTTTTGCATTGTAGTTTTCTCCGTAGATTAAGAATTAGAATTCTTCTAAACAATAGCAACTATTTATTAAGAATGTGTTTGTTAACTTGCTATAAAACTTGTAGTTTTTATGCATTAACATATATTGTATATTTTATATTATTTATCTCAAAAACGTAGTATACACGTTTTCACTGTGTAGGCGATAAAACCCTGTTGGAAAAAGGAGAAATTGCTCATTTAGTCATAGGTTATCCATTTAATTTTAGAGATTTTCAATGTTTTGACAAAATATGTTTAAAGTCGTCTGTTGCAAAATTGTCGTATGAGGGAAAGGGATAACAAGAACCTTTAATTTTCATGTCATTACTTGTTTAAGGAAGACAAACTTTAGAATGATGATAACACGTTCTCAGTGCTCAGAAATGAACGTCATGCTCAAAATAAGGCTGATTGGTTAATTTTGTAGAACGAATTTGCTTCTGACCAATCACATCAGTGAAATCAAAATCTGAGAACATATTGAACTTGATTAGTTTTTGGAGCCAGAAGACATGCTGTGCTTACAATGAATTGCTACCTATATCAGCAAATGTCTTTCTCACCAAATAGTCAAAATACTCTGTCAATGACTCTTAAATAGTTATCTTTTCCAACAGTAAAGTCGAATTTTGACGCATTTGTAGCAAACGACTTTTGTACAAACTGTGAAAATAGTTCAAATTACATATAACCAGCGATTTTGCATATGTTTTCCTATATGTCTGCGTCCAATCTTCTGTATGTGGGAATATGTAAACATAGTACCGTTTTCCATTGGGCTTTTATTTCCAAAAATGCCAATAAAATAAATAAATCAAGTTTATGATATGAAGTTTTTTATTTATTCATTTACATGTACTTATAAATAGGTATAAAAAACACCTAATGTTCAATTTAGGCTACGTCACAAGGAAATGTCTAATCCTTGTGCATATGCTGATCTGAATCTACTGACGTTTTCAAACGACCCACTGCCTATCTTTCTACGTCAAAGCAAATATGAAAATTAACAACCTCTCAATAACCCTTGACACACACTAATTGTTGGCTGTACGCCAGACGGTGGTAACAGCAGAAATTTTAAGGGCTTTTCATAAAGCCATTCTTATTATGAGCCGTTTCGCGAGAAAACCAACATTGTAGTCTCTGCGTAAAGCGTCGACCTGAATCAGCCTAAGCATGCCGGGCAGTCTAACCCGGACAGACAAGTTTCGCCTCCTGTGGATTTTCTGTTTCAGGAACCATTACCTTATCCCTTGGAGACGGAATGTGTCGGCCTGGATCAGTCTGCGCGGGCTGATATGGTCGATACATTACGCAGATGCCATAATGTTAGTTTTCGTGCGGGACGGCTCAGTTATAATCCTTTCACTCATAGACATACTATATTCTGAAACTCTGCAGCAGGTAATTTTTAAAAACATTGTGGCAATTGGAGAAATTACTCATAATGAGCAACTTTCCCATTTTCCAGAATGTTTTCAGCTCTATTCAATAGTTCTACTCTAATTGATTTATATTTTCCAGATGTTTGCCTATAGATATATTTTCAAAGTCCTCTCTTGCTGATGTATTGTATGAGGGTTAATAAGTAGAATCAGTCAAGAAAATGCCACTGTTGCCAACACTTCAGGTCAATCTTGTTTCACAAAATCAGCTAGATTATAAATCACAATTTCCAATCAGATTTTCCCCAAACCTAGACCTCTCTGTTTAACTCTTATTCCTATAACAACATTCATACTCAATAGTTCCCTTTACATCATGAAGATGATTTTTGACGCACCTGTAGCAGAGTTATTTTAAAAAGATTGTGGCAAAATTAGAAAATGCTCCTGTGAGCCATTCACTTATTGCTATGATGTTTTAACTCTGTTGACCATGTTTGGCTAAATGTTTTTCAAATACATCTGCTTCAGATTTGTTGTTTGTTGGACATAGGGGTCAACTTTGATTCCTATTGCAACATTTAGAATCACCAGTTCTAAGAATAACACATTCAACAGCTCCCCGATCAGGAGAGTTAACCCTCTCCCTCATATAGACGCTTTCTGACGCCTCTGCAGCAGACAGCTTTTTATAAACATAGTGTCAAAAGAAGAAATTGCTCAAAATGAGCAATTTCTCCACTTTTCACGTTGTTTTTAACTTTTAATCATAGGTTATCCTTTCAATTATAGAGATTTTCTATTTTGTGACAAAATATGTTCAAAGTCGTCTGCTGTAGAAAGCATCTATATGAGGGAAATTGTTAATTTCAAACACTCATATCTTCAATTCACAACACATCGGTGGAAAAAAACCTTCTATCTGATACTAAATAGAGATAAGACA
>JAUELF010242258.1:0-12496 GCA_031471495.1 Clinocardium nuttallii | reverse complement strand
CGAAATTTCTTTCATCGTGTGAAAAGCAAAGGTGATATTTTCAAGCGTGGCGTAGCCACGAGTGAAAATATAACCCTTTGCTTTTCACGATATGAAAGACATTTCGATAATACACTGAAACAAACAATTATCCTATTTCTTTTATGCTTTAAATGAGTTTTCTGAAATATCTTTATTCTTTGTATTTTGTAAGTACATACAGGGAATTCTAATAAGGACTTGTTGAAATAAGAAAAAAAATCAAAAAAATCATCGATCTAAAAAAATATATTTGCCTGTCAATGACATGACCAATTTCATCAAAAGCACAACTATAGGCATGATTTTGGTCGAAAACCTAAAACACACTTTTTTTTTTAATGAAAACTACAAGAGTATATATTTTAAAAGTTGTAAAATAATGTTTGTACTCGTAGACTAGTAATGTCAGTATATATTCTAAAAGTTGTCACGGATACATCTGTAAAAGAATGCTTGGATTACCGTAGTAATGTCAGTTACTATGAGTATATATTTAAAAGCTGTGGGAAATCTGTAGAAAAATATTTGTTTCACCGTAGTTATATGCCAGTTATTAATTAAGAGTATATATTCTAAAAGTTGTGGAGAATCTGTAAAAGAATGTTTGTACTCGTAGTAATGTCAGTATATGTGGGAATCTGTAGAAAAATATTTGTTCCACCGTAGTTTATATGCCAGTTACGAAGCGTATATATATCCTAAAAGTTGTGGGGCATCTGTTGAAGAATGTTTGTACCATCGTAATGTCAGTAATTAAGAGTATGTATGTTTTATGTGGACTGTATGTGACACGTAATAACTAAAATTTCATGTTCATATAATCTTTAAAAAAAAAATACGAACTCTTGTACACAGTCAGGTATGCACTGTAGTTCAAAGGTGGTATATCAAAGTCTCAAAGCTTTCAAAATCCATACACTCAGCACATGCTAAATGTGTCCGACAGTGATGAGGTAATTTATATACATGTTTACATATATAGTGAATACCAGGATGGGAACAGAATTAATATACAACATATGAAAACGAAAAAAAGACAAAAGACAAAACAAAACAATCAATAACGATACAATAACAACCCTTCTCCTGTTGGCTTTATATGCTGCTCAAATTTCTCGTCTAATGTTTATATAAGTATCATATTGTATACATTTCTCGATGCATTGCGCTTTCTTGTTTTAAGTGGGGTTTTTTGGCCTGATGTTTAGCTCCTGGTCATAGTAATATAACCATTTTTTCGGAGTTGACAGGGTGAGACTGCATGAGAGAAATAGTTCATCATTGATTCAACAAATCTGCATTTAAAAGGTTAAAATCTCCCCAAAAACAGATAATTATAAGGTTGTTGGAACATAAGTGAAAAAATTAAGGCGTGAGTACTCCAATATACGTTTAACAAATGCTTTAATAATTAATGCAGAGAGGTTATATATGGAAGATTATTAACATTCGCGAAGTGGAACGAAGAAGGTCAAAGAAAAGTCGCGTGAAAATGCAGTGGCGGATTCACCTGGGAGCCCGTAGGGTCCATGCGACGAAACATGTTACTTTGTATACTTGTGAGATCTTGCACTCAGGTGAGCGTTATAGGGCTTCTTCTTCGCGAATGCCAGTTTCACAATATTTACTATGCAGTGGCGGGTTTACCTGGGGGCCCGTATAGGGTCAGTGCGACGAAACATGTTAATTTGTATACTTCTCCTACTTTGCGAATGCCAGTTTAATAATATTTACTATGTTTGATATGATCTGTTAACTTCTTAACAATAACAACATACATATAAGCTGCAATTGTTATTTTCTTTCACATTTCCCCCCTTCTTCTCCTTTCTTTCTGCAGTCACCAGGCCGTCAGCACTATAGTGCTTTGATTAAGTAGGAGACACTAGTCATTAATTGACAAATTAAACCAAAGGGGAGGGTGGATACGTCCAGGGATATAAATTTTAGCACATGCGGCGGGATAATAGACAATGTAAAGTACAATGTCAGGTGGTTTCTTTGTATTTCTTCAGCACAGCATAATTATGAATTTTGAAAACAAAAGATGTTAATGCTTATCCGTTCGTAGATGTCATGGTTTTTTTAAATATCATACTTGGATTTCTACATTAAGATTTTTTGTGCCTAATAACACTCGAATATGATCCGGGTTGATACTTGATTAAATGGAATTCGTCCGTACATTTGTTAAAATTATAGATGTTGCATAATCGATTTACGGTGCAGAGGAATTGCTTGCCGACGGCTATTTTCTAAGTAGTTATTGCATCTTTTAAAATTAATAAATGATTGAAGCAGTTTACCATCCAAGATGTATATATTATCATGCTAAATTGGTTTGATTGATTCGTTGATTGTTTGGTGTTTAATGCCGCTCACATTAAAATATCACGGCGGTTTCCTGTGTTACCAGTACTTCTGGTCCAGTTATCCTGTCACATGCCAGTCAGTCATAATGCTAACCCCGTAGCCCAGAGCGCCAAGGAGAACAGTTGTTTCTACCATTTTTAAAGACTTTGGTATGACCCGACCGGGGATCAAACTCTCGCACTCGAGACGGGCGCTCTACCACTACATCACCATGGCTGTCTGCTTAATAGGTAGCCATAGTTATAGGACAAGGTCATATAGCCTATCAAATGTCCAAATAATGTGTGGAAAAGTTGAAGGCAGTATTCAAAGTAGTAGTTTCAACTTAAAATCCCAAATATTAACAGATATATTGGGTTGCTCACACAACTTAACACTATAATAAATGAAATGGTGGACACTGTTTTGCAGGTTTGTCTAATTATGTCATTCTTTTCATTCGTTAAGCTTCAATTGTTCCTTATTTTCATGAATCTAGCTTATCACAAGGTAAGGAAACATTTGAATTTAATCAAAATTATTTTATATATATTTCCACCGCAATAAGTAGCAATGTAATTCATAGTGACCCCAGGGAAGTCTAATCAGCTCATCCGTATTCCCAGGTGACCCTTATCAAAGTGTGATGTATGTATCAGCACCAACCAACTCACACTCCCTCTAGCAAGTGTTTATTAATCTTCAAAGTCTTTTCAATAATTATGTTTTGTCCATAATGTCATATGCCTGTTTAAGATCGCTTTCGATTTTTTTATTCATTTCCCCCAATCTCTCGATTTGAGCTCAACTGCGAGAATGTGCGCTATTATATTCGGCCGTTGTCCTTCGCCAATCATTTGTCTGTGAACACTCTCACTCTAGAGACGATAGATATCTATCTATTCAATCTTTATGAAACTTATTCTGAATGTTTGTCATAAAGTAAATCACAACTTCAAATTTAAGAAAATGTATTGTAGACAATCTGGAGCTGCATCTTTCACTCCAGAACGATACACCTTCATCAGCTTGACTTTTTGTCTTATTGATATCTAGACTAAGTTCGAAAATGCGTTGCCTTTGGTCAAATACAAGGTAACTAGATCAAGTTAAAAACTATATACTCTGTGAACACTTTAAATGACACGTTTTTGACTCCAGAAAGATGAAACTTTGTCTGATCATTTGTATTGATAATATTAAGGTCGTTCCAATAAGGGTCATGTAGCGTCACAACATATGACACCAAGCCAAAGATTAAGAAAAAACTTGTCGACACTCAAGAGACCGGACTTTTAACTTCAGAATTGTGAAACTGTCATATGTGGCCCCCCGGCTCACATTCCCCCTTGGGTCAATAACAAGTTCATTGAGCGTCACCGAGAAAACTCTTGTGGACACTAGAGGCCGCATAAATGTAAATTACCCGAAGGTTGTTTTAATGACATCTCGATGAAATTTGAACATGGACCATGTCAGGTTGAAAACTAGATAATTAAAGCTAAATTTAAGAAGGAAAAGTCTGGACAATCTACCAGCCACAATTTGACTCCACCTGTGTCTATATTTTTGTTGTCAAATTATCTATTTTTGTATTGCCAATGACACGTTAAGTTTTTTTTATCTTGTCCGGTTTATAGGGATTTGAAGCCGTTTTAAAAATTTCCGTTAGTTCATAGCGACATTTTATCTTGCAAACTTTCTTTTTAGCTGACCTGAGAACCGAATGCTCAATGTGACTTTTGTTTGGTGTCCGTCCGTCAATTTTTGCAGATTGTTCAAATAATTTTGTAGAAATAACCCCTGGGTGGCCGTCTATCAGATTCCTTCAAGTCTTGTTGTTTGGTCGAAAAACATGGCCGCCAGGGTTTGGCTGTTTTGCCAAATATGGCTATATAGTGAAAAACGTGAAAATATTCCTCTCCGAAAGTATCTGGCCGATTTTCTTGGGCAACCTGCAAGCCATGTTGATTGGCAAAAAAGCATGGCAGTCTTTCCTCGTTTATTCAAGCCATGTTGATTGGTTAAAAGGGCTGGGACTGTTTTAACCTTTATGCCCGGAGTGTTGCATTGACGCTATACTGGTCCTCTTATGCAGCTTGTTTCAGCTTACTTGACTGCAACATGAGTATTTGTTGTTGGCTAATACAGTTGCATAATGCAGGGCGTTCATGGGTCTCTTGTCATTTGAAGAACCTAAAATGGTGTACCAGGATATGCAATAAGACAGTTAGCTTTTAAAACATTATTTAATAATTAGCCTACAATGCAATCAATCACGACATTCATCTGCGGCAACAGAGAGCTGCCTATTGTGAGTTTTGGTCTGCATGCATCTGCATACGCCTATGCATCACAAGCTGCACAAGACACCCCTTTCGGTCTACATATTGTATAGACAGATTTGTCTCAACAGACACAAATATGTGGGAGCAATTCAATTGCACATAGATATGAGCATTGTCTAGCGATGTGGGTCCTATCCATTTTCCGTAACGGGATCATAGATATTAAATTGGCAAAAAACTAACACGTATGGTGGCATTTTACTGTCGTAAGATAACCTGTTAGCGTTTTGTACGACACTCACAGGTTATCCAGTTAAGGGTTGTGAAATCCATTTAATAAGGCTAAAACAAAAGTTGAACGTGCCCAAAGCTGCGACCCGTTACTTTTTCATGATGTTAACACTAATCTGTTAATATTGTACAAAACGTCAACAGGTTATCTTACGGCAGTAATGTGCCACCATAGCAAAAAACTAACGAGACTACAATTTTACTTTTTGGACTGTGTCTTTACTGTACGAAGATGCATTACGATTCCAGATTGCCAGACGCTTCTCATACACATCTATTCTACCTAAACACGGCACCAATACAAGTAACATTTAGATGACACAAGAGAGTTTGAAGGAGCATATGTGTCACCTGCCAATAACTCTGTTAGAGAAACAACACCAGACAAACGATGCAAAAGTGATCCCATGTTATCAGATGGCAGATGGCACAACAATATACAACCCTCTTAAATCCGATGCATTTCTTGCACTGCAAAGAAAGTGGGTCATGATCAGGCTATGTAAATCAAGTACTTCAATTTGAAGGGCATACATACATTTTAATTCAACTTTCGCCTTTTCCCACATACAGCAAATATGCAGCAGACAACCTAAACATGAGGGCCCTGAATCGCTCACCCGAACTATGCCAACCATAATATAGTCAATCTCAATAACTCAGTTTGCAGTCAGGTAAGCTAACACAATGTTTTAACAAGATTTCCCTTTAATTTGGCCTAGTGACCTTGGTTTTGATTTGACATGACCCATATTCGCACTTGATCTAGATATCACCAAGGCAATCGTTCTGACAAGCCTCTCAAAATATCATCAAAATATCCATGCTGACAAGATGTTAACAAGCTCAAGGTATAAATACGGCTTCCAAAGTGTTAACAAGATTTTTCTTCATCTTGCATTAGTGACCTAGTTTTTGATCCGACATGATCCATGTTCAGACTTTGCCTACGCACCATCAAGACAATTAGTCTGACAAAGTTTAAAATGTGACCTCACGAAAGTTAACAAGACTTTCCTTCAATTTGACCATGTGACTTCACATGACCTAAATGTTCAAGATTTGATGGAGATGTATGTTCTGATAAACTCTCATAAAGATTGCATGCAAAATGTAGCAGTGTTAACAAGGCTACAACAGACAACGCACAAAAGGTGATCACATAGCTCACCTTGAGCTGAAACTATTTGATAGAGCTCATGATGAGCAATTTAGATTTGTTCTGAAGATACTTCATTGCATCTGCATGTGGGAAATGGTCTAAGTTAAAATTAATATATTTTGTAACATGTTTTTACATCTTTATTGCAAATAGAAATATAATATATATATTGTAACAAACGTTTTTTACATCTCTTTTGCAAATAGAAATATAACATACATTATAATGAAACAAAGTATTTTAACATCTACTTTGCAAATCTTTAATGAATAAAAACATATTTACTTTTAACACTTTTCCTCATGCATCAAATCTGCAGCAGACAACGTTCGAATCATCTAAACAAAAATATTGAAATTCTCTTTTACATGAAAGAATATTTATTTTAAATAGAGTTGAAAGCATTATGGCAAAAGGAGAAATTGCTTATAATGCTCATTGTTTTCAAAAGTCGTCTGGTGGAGATACGTCTATTGGGGGAAAGGGTTAAATATGGCACTTCACATTGTAGTCAGCAGTGAGCACTATATCAGTTCAGTATACAAGAGGGTCATGATGGCCCTAGATCGCTCATCTGAGTTTTGCAATGCGATTTCTAATGAAAAACACATGACAACGTCTCAATCTGCTGAAATAAAAAAAATTGCAGTCTCCAGAGTGTTGAAAAGATTTTCCATCAATCTGGTCTAATGACCTTGTTTTAAAGTCAATATGACCCAAATTTGAACTTGACCTAAATATCATTAAGACAAACATTCTGACAAAATTTCTAACAGAAGCAAAAATTGCTGCCTCTAGTATTAACAAGATTTTCCTTCAATTTGACCTAGTGACCTACTTTTTGAACCAACATGACCATATTCAAACTTGACTGTTATTCTGATAAAGTTTCAACATGCTCAAATTAAAAATGTTAAAGATAGTGAACTAGTTTTTGACCTTATATGCCACAGTTTCGAACTTGTCCAAGATTTGATGGAGATGAATGTTCTGATAATCTTTCGTGATAGGATGCAAAATCTAGCATGTAGAGTGTTAACAATTGTTGACGATGCACAACAGATGCCAGACAAAATGTGATCACAAAAGCTCACCTTGAGCACTTTGTGCTCAGGTAAGCTAAAAACAAGAGTAAACAATTGATTTAATCCTCTTCCAAATACTAATGCTTTCTGAAGCGTCCACAGCAGGTACAATAAACAAGGTTGTGGCAAATAGCGATTGATCATGATGAGCATGTTCTCCTTATGCCATAATGATTTCACTCTAATAAATTACTTAACTTTAATTCATAGAGCTTTTCAATATTTTACCTGGATATTTGCAAAGTCATCTGCTGTAGATTTGTTGTATGTTGGAAGGGGCTTACATTAACAAACATTTATGCAACAGCATGGTATTTTCCAAATACAATGTATATTTTCTCTATAAAACACAATTGTATGAAAACCTCCACACCAAATTCAACCTACAGAGGTTTTGTCATTTATGACTGAGATAAATATTAGTTTTTTGGTCATGACAACTATCCAAAGATTGATTCTGCAAAACAGAAATAAAAAAATATACATACTAATTAACCCTTTCCCTGATATAGACGCTTTTTGATGCCTCTGCAGCAGACTGCTTTTTGAAAACATACCTAGTGACAAAAGAAGAAATTGCTCACAACATTTTCCAATTTTAGCCAAAGGTTATTCATTCAATTAAAGAGATTTTCTATTTTTTGACAAAATCCGTTCAAAGTCGTCAGCTGCAGAATTGTCGTATGAGGGAAAGGGTTAATGCAAAGAGTGAAGGCAGACAGATGGATGAACAGATTATGAAGAAGTGATAACTAAGTTTCTCTTAGTCGAAGTATATTCATTAAAAAGAGTTAAAACCGTTGTGACAAAAGGAGAAGTTACCACGTGCAGACGGAACTATAGTTATATAATCGAATTTGCCCTAAACCAGAAGTATAATTTAGAAGGCGGTCATGAATACCATATTAACTCTTTCCCTCATAAGACAATTCAGCAACAGACGACTTTGAACATATTGTCAAAGAAATAGAAAATCTCTATAATTGAATGGATAACCTATGACTAAAAGTGGAAAACATTGCGTCAAAAGGATAAATTGCTCGTTTTGAGCAATTTCTTCTTTTGTCACTATGTTTTCAAAAAGCTGTCTGCTGCAAAGGCGTCAGAAACCGTCTATATTAGGGAAAGGGTAAGTGAGGACAGAAGAAATTTCATATATAACTAATTTCTCCTTTTAACAACAATGTTTTCAGATGTCATCTGCTACAAAGACTTAAATATTGTCTGCATCACACACAGAAAGGTTAAAGTCTATAATAATTTGAAAATAAGGATATTTAACTAGATACCTCTCTATCTCTCTACTATATATCATTATTAATATGCAACAAAAATATTGAACATGCATCTATTTTAAGGTGACTTTGGTGGTTTATAATATAGTTCTATACTTTGGACGGAGATGTAAGATCTAGAATAAAAAGAATGTTTAAAATAAACAAAAACATTTTTAAAACTATTTCTCACCCTTTCAAATTCAAATCATCTGAATATATAATAACCACATTAATTCACATAAAATTTTGACTATTCAAGGTACACATTTTGAAGAAAAACATTTTTAGAGAAATGAACAAGTGTTTTTATGAGCAATTTCTGTCACAGAATTTCTTTTCAAACCATCTGTTACAAAAGCATAAACAAACAAGGAAATCAGTGGTAGTTCAAATCAAGAGTCATTGAAACAACAAGAAGATATAGGGGTCTGTTCATTTAACCCTTTGTGGCAGACGACCTTTGAAAACACTGTGACAAAAGGAGAAATTGATCATACTATGTAATTTCTCCTTTTGCCCCAATATTTTCAACTTATTTCATTAATTGTACCTTTATTTATAGAGATTCCCCATATTTTTGCCAATATGTTTCCCAAGTCGTCTGCTGCAGAATTGTTGTATGCGGGAAACATACAGACAATGGAGAAGGGCACTATGAGTCACACATGCCAAGGCGGGCAATGCATAAAGGTACAAGAAAATCAGACAAACTACATCTGTAATTTCAATAGGTTTTGTTGGGTCTCCATGCATCTGCATCCAACAAGTCTCACCAGAGCCTTCACTGGCATTCAACAAGCAATTCAGATGTAGATGAATCTTTTGATAAAAAACTTAAACGTTGACCCCATCAGTTTTACAAAAATAAAATTGGGAACAAAGTTTTATCATGAAAGATGGAATATAAATTTCAATGAAGAGCTGCAAACATGCCAGAAAAACGTTTGAGCAATCTCTTTTTACCACAATGGTTTTTTTATATTTTAATTTGTGAGCAACTAAGGTGCTAAATATGATCTGTATAAACAAACAATTATTTTAAAGAATAAAAAATGATTGTCTTCAACAAAAATATACAGTACATAATAGTATGGTAGAAAGGGAGCTGTTGATAATTAAATGTTTATATTAGCTTCCTATCAATTTTTTTTTTAATAATTATAAAAAAAAAAAAACTTTGAGATACTCATTAAATACTCATTCAATAATTTCTTTCATTTTCAAGAATTTTAAACTGAAATATAACTTTTTCTTCTTTTCCTTTGAAACATAGTGGCAAAGGAGAATTGCTCATAATAAGCAAATTTTTATTTTGCCACAATGTTTTCAACTTCATTCTAAAAGTTTTAACTTTTACATGAAGAGATTTTCAATATTTGTTCCCAGATGATTTCAAAGTTGTCTGCTGCAGATTTGTTGTAATAGTTAAAATCATCTAAAACAGTAAACAATTATTAAATTTTGTTTTTTCTGTCATATTCAAAAATCCTTTATAAATATATATTCTTCTAATTCATAAAATATTAATATAACCCTTTCCCTTATACTACAATTCTGCAGCAGACGGCTTTGAACATATTTTGTCAAAAAATAGAAAATCTCTATAGTTGAATGGATAACCTATGACTAAAAGTGGAAAACATTGTGGCAAAAGGAGAAAGTGCTCGTTTTGAGCAATTTCTTCTTTGTCACTATGTATTTAAAAAGCCATTGGATGCAGAGCTAGGCGTCAGAAAGCGGCTATATGAGGGAAAGGGTTAATTTCATATTGGCAGGGGATGCATGTTCTTGAAAACCATTGTGCTTTTTTAGCATGTCTATACCAAGTCACATAGCTCGGGCTTTTATTAATTTTTCATAAATGCACCGTTTTTTACTTAGAAAAAAGCAGACAAGCATTTGAGTATGCTCACTGGTACAGTTAAGAACATCATGAAATTGACACTCTGAGCGGAACGTGATTGGATCGTTAAGCTTGATTGGAACGAAGTTGGAACGCTTTATGAGCGGAACAGAATTTTGCGCTCTGAACGAAACAATCCAATCACATGAATGCTTCGCTCAATCTGAGCGGAACGGAAAAAAGCAATCACAATGTTATGAATGAGTGAACGCTTTATGAGCGAAATGGAGCGTGAACGGAAAAAAGCAATCACAATGCTATGAATCCAATCTGAGCGGAACGGAAAAAAGCAATCACAGCGTTATGAATGAGTGAACGTTTTATGAGCGAAATGGAGCCTGAGCGGAGCGTGAACTGTAAATTTGTTATTTTTAAGATGTTCTTACAGTTAAGTCCATCATGAAATTGACAATTTTGCGGAATTTTGCGCTCTGAACGAAACAATCATAATGAAAGAAAAAATCCAATCACATGAATGTTTTGCTCAATCTGAGCGGAACGGAAAAAGCAATCACAATGTTATGAATGAGTGAACGCTTCATGAGCGAATGCTTTATGAGCGGAGCGTGAACGGTAAATTTGTCAATTTCAAGATGTTCTTAACTGTAGCCTTGTTACAATTGACTTCTTATTAGCAACCAGGGCCTTTATTTGTTTGGCTTTTTTTACAGTTGAATGCAGCACACCAATTGATCTGATCATTATAATCGATCTGTCAGACAGTGCAAAGAGAAGTCTGGTCCTCCTTAAAGCTGCACTCATCCAGTTCTTAAGCGTGTAAGTCATTCATACTATTCTTATCCTCCTTACCCACTTACAAAAAATCTGCAGCAAATGACTTTGAAATCACCTTAGTAAAAATATGGAAAATCTTTATAAACCAAATTCTAACTTGGATAGCATTGAAAACATTGTGACAAAAGGAGAAATTGCTCATAATGAACAATTTCGTTTTTTGCTGCAATGTTTTCAAAAGACATATGCTGTATTTGTCAAAATGTGTGTGCAAGTTGTGAAGGAATAAATGTTTATCAGATATGAAATTGTTTTTTTTGTAGCCTGCCTTGAAAAGGAAGAGGATAAATATGCATTTACTTTTATATTCTGGATTTTTCTGAGGTGCGTTAATTGTTTCCAACACAACTATGGGTCAAGTACTGGTCCTTTTCCAGGAAAAAGTGCCTCACATGTATACACTCAACATGTAAAAGAACCAAGGTTTCGGAAAGAGCTAGGGTATCGCACCCAGATTCCCTTGTATCTAACTCTCTCTCTTGAATTTATCTGCACCTGTTAGATGCTTGTACATGATATAGTGTACACTATCAAATAGGCTTATAAAAACTAAAAAGCTTTTGTTCGATCAGAGCAATATTATTAGTCTCTATAATTATAACACAACACATTCCGTCTCAGGGGCATAGAGGTATCGAGTAATGATTCATGAAAGAGCAAATCCACAGGAAGTGAAATACGTCTGTCCAGGTTAGCCTGTGCAGCATGTTTAGGCTGATCAAGGTCGATACTTTATGCAGTCCACAATGTTGGTTTTCTCACAAGAAGGATGATTCAACATATTGTTGGCAGGCAACACATGTGTTCTCGAAACTCTCTTGTTCATTTTCTACTTGGATATTATCTCGGAACTCTCTTGTTCATTTTCTCTTTGGATATTATCTTGGAACTCTCTTGTTCATTTTCTCCTTGGATATTATCTCGGAACTCTCTTGTTCATTTTCTCCTTGGATATTATCTCGGAACTCTCTTGTTTATTTTCTCCTTGGATATTATCTCGGAACTCTTTTGTTCATCTTCTCATTGGATAATGTATTGGAACTCTCTTTTTCATCTGCTCCTTGGATAATGTCTCGGAACTCTCTTGTTCATATTCTCCTTGGATATTATCTCGGAACTCTCTTGTTCATCTTCTCCTTGGATAATGTCTCGGAACTCTCTTGTTCATCTTCTCCTTGGATATGATCTCATAACTCTCTTGTTCATCTTCTCCTTGGATAATGTCTCGGAACTCTCTTGTTCATCTTCTCCTTGGATATTATCTCGGAACTCTCTTGTTCATCTTCTCCTTGGATAATGTCTCGGAACTCTCTTGTTCATCT
>JAUELF010242247.1:0-12498 GCA_031471495.1 Clinocardium nuttallii | reverse complement strand
AACACTTTCAACTTTCAACAAAATAATTATTGTCCAATGGGAGACCACTTCAGTCTTATGAATTCATCTGAAATCCCTGCGATAAAATTGTCTGCCCGGCAAGCCGATCCGATTTACTTCCCTTTGACCTAAAGCCTTACTATACAATGTTGATACTATTTAATTCATGTAAGTACTTCCGAGGATCGGTTGTCGTGAGGAAGACATATGAAAAGCACGTAAAAAAATGGACGCCGTGGTATTACTGATATACTGAAACGGTATTAAATTCAATCAACCTAATCAACTTAATCAATCGATCGATCAATCAATCAAATTAAATCAATCAATCAATCAATCACTCTATATATCAATCAAATCAAATCAAATCAAATCATATCGAATCAATTATCAAACAATCAATAAATCAATCAATCAATTAATTAAATCAAATCAAATCAAATTGAATCAATAATCAATCAATCAATCAATCAATTTATCAAATCAAATAAATCTATCGATCTGACTTCATGCCCCCTTTTTTTGCTGATCCTGCTCTAATTGTTCATGGCTAACCTGTTTTTGTACTAGGTTCCACGTCGTTCCTATCATAGTGGTCGGGTCGTACTTCTCAACAATAGACCGAGTCAGTATCGTCTTGAGATTAGTTTCCATCTGCAACATAAACAATGGGGAAGATAAATGAAGGCTTTGATGGGCAAACAATTCAATACAAATTCAAAGCATATTAACAAGTACTCCCCATACATTCTCAGCAAATATGATAGGGCCTCTAAAGTCACCTCAGTCTAGCTTTGCTACCAAAAACAGTTATACGTTGGCATTTGTGAACAGTGTAGATTCTGACAAGTTTGTGCATCGGCAGTCTGATCAAGATATAAACTGTTCACAAATTGCTTACACACCTGTTAGAAGTTTCTTTCAACCTTTGTAGATTTTGATAATTCTGAGCTCATGAACAGGTCATTCTTTACCTTAACTGTGCAGAAATGCCATTTTGTACCATTTCTAAAAGACCTATATATTAATAATTAAAACAAAAAAAGCGCATACATCAATCGATTTCACTGCCGAGTCCCGGTAGCTCAGTCGGTAACGACGTGGGCTGTCAATCCAGGCGTTGTGAGTTCGAAACCCGGCTCGGCCAGCTTTCTTTCCGACGTTTGACATAAGTCAATGGGACATGCGCCATTCGTCTTCCACTAATGGTCTAAGTATATGTGGAAAAGCAGCCAGTCGCTTGGGAAGATTGTTGTGTGGAGTACTGGTGTGAGAAAACCAGGAAACACATGAGTAGGTGAACTGGTCGCCGTCATATGACTGAGAAATTGTTAAAAACGGCGTTAAACCCCAATCAATCAATCAATACTACATTTCAAATTTCCATTAACTTATATTTTGAATAAATCACACGAAAAGCGGGGTATATTTAGAGTGTCCTAACCCGCCGAGCACTTGGCAATGTCCTAGTCGAATTGACCAATAAAATCACAGCTTTTGACTAGCAATCTGTGTGTTAGAACAATCTGAATGGATCATCGGGGTTTGATACCAGCGAAGATACAGGTGAATGAACTCGATAAAATGTACATTGATAGGCATTTCTCAAACCAAGAAGAGTTTCGCAAGACTGTTATTCAATTATTTATAATGAAATGCACCAGTTCCACCCGGCGTTACAGAATCAGTTATAGTTATATATAAATACTACGTAGTGTAAATATAAACTTATCACGGTTACATCAATATGTCCTTTGCACGTGCAAATAGGTATACATATATATAGAAACAAGAACAAGATATATCTTTAATAAAGATAAACGTCGATTAATATTTGTGAAAATACGTTACATGACTGGAGACTACGATAGGCTCCTAAGGGGTTTATAAGTTTCAATTGACTATAAATAACTAAAATCTTATCATGTTTAACAAATAATTAATATTTTGTTCTTAAATATTATATTCCATACGTTTTCACTGATTTGTTTCACTGAAAGGAAAACAATTAAAAGTTTGTATGCAGAACAGTTCATTTAAAACTCCACCTTATTAGTGTCTCTCGTAAGATCGCCAACATAACTATGAACCAATCAAAACGTTTAATTTACTTTATTTCTTCGTTATTATTCATTAAATACAACATTTGATTAATCTATACAATCTAGATCATTTGAATACATCATCTAGGTCAAAACTCACGTTACACATCTATCAACGAAAAAGACAACACTACATTTGTTTTAAAACGTGGCAAACGGTTTCGTTTTTTCGACTCATCAGGGCAACGCTTGTTCCGGTACTTTATTTCGTTTTATATAACGTTACTGTATGGAAATAGATCTATTCTTAGCAGCACGTGAACAAAGATCTCCGCGCCATGTGGATTCGTGCATCTTCATTACAAATAGAAAATCAAGTTGTTATACATAAACTAATAGTCTTTCTTCCCTCGGTCTATTACTATAGAGATGCTGCTTATACGAACACTGACAAAAGCACCTCGAACGCAATGGATCGAACGCGTATGAGCGTGTACCTTAAAAGGTTCCAGCCGTCCGAAAAATATGATAACTTTACAAACGGCGTCAATCCAAAGATTTGCCTTTCGCTCTTTGGCTCTCAGGGTTGTGAAGTTAGCAGTTCGACTGACTCGCTGGAGTTAGGATAAAAGGACAAGTATAGCTTGTAACTAACCCAGGAAACGCCGTGATATAACTGAATACTTGTTGAAAGCGGCGTTAAACAACAGCAAACAAATAAAGAAACCGTTTTTAGACTAAAGGGTAAAACCCTATGTATTGGGATAAGGACAATTTACGAATGCTTTTCTATAATCTGTTTGTTGCAGGTGCCTTCAAAATCAACTGCATCAAAACATGCTTTGATAGAAAATATGTATAGACATCTTTCAACGTCTGTTTGATCATAAACAGACAGCCATGTTAATTTTGACAGACGCTTGTAACACAAGTCAATCTTCTAATTGTGTTCCAATTTCATGGAAAAAATCATCTAATTGGCATTTAAATAATCATAATTGTTGAACTGTTTTCTATCTCGTTGGAACCCACTTCTGGCATTTTTGACTCATACAGTCTTCAGAATTTAACAGTTGCCAAAATGACGCAGGTGTTAATCCTTTATGCTACAGCGCTTGAGCCGTCCCGTTAGAGAAAACTAACATAATGGACTCTGCGTAATGTATCGACCCAGATCAGCCTGCTCAGTCCACACAAGCTTATTTGGTCCGACACATTCCGTCTCAGGTGGATACAGGTAGGCCCTATGGAGTAATGATTCCTGAAATAGATAATCCACAGGAGTCGAAAAGTGTCCGCCCGGGCTAGCATGAGCGGCATTCTTTAGCTGATCTGGGTCGATACTTTACGCAGAGTCCACAATGTTGGTTTTCTCGAGGGACGGCTAATTTATCTTTTGTTCATTTGCAGATAAAGTATGGCAAACATTTAGGTTTACACGCTCATACAGTATGAGGTCCCTGTGGCTGAATAAACGCAATAAGCATTAAGTATTATATATTTGATTCAAAAAGACAAAATACAAAATACACTGGTAATAAAAGTATCAAGCGTAGATCTATTATGCGATATTTTAAACCCTTTCACACATACAATAAATATGTACCAGACCACTTTGAAAACATCCAGGCATAACAATTGAAAATCTCCATCAATTAAATTATAATTATTGGAACTAGTAATAAACATTGTGAAAAAAGGAGAAATTGCTTATCATGAGAAATTTCTCCTTTTGCCGAAATGTGTTCTAAGTTGTCTGCTGCAGATGCGTCAAATTGAGTCGTCATGGTGGAAATGGTAAATATAGCTCTTTCTGAAAGACTATAGAATTGGACAAACTTAAAATGAAAACAATAAAATTAGTTTATTTGCATGAATATCGCACTGATTATCCTTGGTACATTAAATATTAAAGAAATGATCGAAACATGATGCTAAATGTTGAAAACAAATTCGAAAATCCATATTTAAATCAATCATGTCCACGCATTCCTATCAAGAGGTTTTTCTTTTAATTCCACAGTTAATAAGTAAATAAAACAAAC
Source organism: Clinocardium nuttallii (assembly GCA_031471495.1). Classification (NCBI taxonomy): domain Eukaryota; kingdom Metazoa; phylum Mollusca; class Bivalvia; order Cardiida; family Cardiidae; genus Clinocardium; species Clinocardium nuttallii. The sequence continues at coordinate 8,411 of JAUELF010242247.1, read as the reverse complement.
AATATAACCACACAAACATGTGTTGTTTATATTATATTTTTACAATAAAAGTTTCGTTATAACGTTATCATCAGTAGAACATTTCTTTTTTGCCTTTAATTAAATAATTATTAGGTGATTGTCAAAGATAAAAGTTGATATATTCATTACCTAAGATTTATACTGAAGAAAAAGAGTGCAACATTTCAAGGGAGAAATATTAATTTGATATAATACAAAACACAGATGGTATCAAATGCTTCAACAATACACGCTTTTATGTTTCTTTTCTATTACGTTGACGGGATTGCGTGGTTGGTCTCCATTGTGTTGAAAACAGGTATGTTTTATCATTTGTTATCATATTATCTCGTTAACATTTGATATTCCAGAATAAATACAATTACTGGATTCGCCTTTGTTCTCGACGAAAACAGAGGTTGGTGGCCTTTTGGTACCAATCATCGTTTGAGTTGGGTCAAATAATGGCTTCTGGAATTTGAAATACTCGGCTTCACAGAAACACATCATATGGCCGCCGTTATGTTACTGTAAAGTATCGTATACTTTGTTCGTTATCAATTGTGATTTCCGATTATTTGATGCACGACGGCTTTGAGGCCCTGATATATACACGCGTAAATAGTAAATGTTCACACCCACGGCTTTGAGGCCCTGATATATACACGCGTAAATAGTAAATGTTCACACCCACGTCATTGTCTGTACACTTTAAAAACGAACGCAGACTGTCACAATTGAAGCAAATGTGTGGCTGACTGGAAAGAAAACGAACCATGTAGGAACACAGGCATCGTTATCGGAGTTAATAATGCTGAATACTGCATTTAAACCCCATCATAAACAACACTCAATCAATATCCCATCGAAATACATGCATTAGAATTTATTGCAAAAACAGCGTATAGTAATTCTGGTTAATGAGTCAACATGATTTATTTACAATATAGAAACGTTTCATTTAAACTTTGTGAAATTTAAAATAAATAAAATAAACATGTTGATTCTTATAAGCGGGAAACCAGGTGACTGTTTCAATTAAATTATACGCTTCTAAATCTGTATGGATTGCCGTGGATTGCAAATACGTCTGTAGATTATATCGAATTCATTCAACATTAAATATGTACAGATTGCCGTGAGTGCATACACTGAAAATACGTCTGTAGATTATATCGAATTCATTCAACAATAAATCTGTACAGATTGCCGTGGGTGCATACACTGCAAATACGTCTGTAGATTATATCGAATTCATTCAACATTATTAGCATGTCGTATTGACCCTTTTTGACTTGTATTAAACAGCGAAATGGCACACAAGTACTTCTATTACTGATAAAATGATAACATATAACACTCTTAATCAATTTTAAAAGATTGAGGGAAATCATATAGTTGTTTCTTATAAAAACTGGTTTCTTTTTCCTAATATTGCTCCCATATTTCCAATTTATGTTTGTAAATGCTTAAAAAGATTTTCCGGAAACCTTTGCAATACAGTTTTTTATTAAGATCCGATAGCGTAGACTGATATTTGTTTAATACAGGCGTAATACTAGCGCTAATGTTTGTTTTCCTAGAGCACCATTCCTATCATTATGTCGGGAATGGTAAATGAGCCGTTCCACGAGAAAACTCGGATCAGCCTAAGCTTGCTCTTTTCGCCTCCTGTGGATTTCTCTTTCAGGAATCAATACTCTATACATTTATCCCCCTGATACGGAATGTGTCGGCCCGGTTTAGCCTGATCTGGGTCGATATATTACGCAGAGTCCATAGTGTTGATTTTCTCGTGAATCGTTTCCAATATATTACACATACAAAGGATCCAGGGAAGTACACCTGATGTATGAAACATTACTACGCTAGTGAAAGAATGTCAATGTTTCAACAAGTTATCAAGATTGCCTCAGACAATGTCATAAAAAATAACAGGGAAATAGATACGATGTCTGTAATTATTAGCATATTGTTTCCTCAAACTCGCAAATGGTCAGCGTTGTGTAATTGCCTGAGAAAGGAGGATAGGATAGTGTTTATTGAATCCAACCAATTGGGACAGTCACTCAACATATTCGATGAGTGCTTAGTGTGTCGGAGGTTTAAGTTTGGCATTATTAATGGTACATAGATTCCGCTAAATGTTATTTTTTGTTTTTGGATTTAAGCCGCTTACAACAGCTAAGGTCATATCGCGGCGGACAGGAAAGTTGATATTAATCATCTTATACTGTACACGGCAATAAACATTTATAATGTATGAAACAAATACCACCACACCTACAGAATATCAAGAGTTGCATTGACTCCAATGGTTCAGACCCCTATTTCGCCGGTCAAAGCAAGGGTCCCAAGGTTCCATGGGCATCTTAAATGGTATCACCTTCATTATAAGTTACAGTATAAATCACACACTATACTATCTTTTTTTTATTATGTTCACTCGTAATATCCGCCATTTTTAAAATATTCATTTTTGAATCTCCATTATCCAATGTCGTGCCAGCAAAACATTCATCTTTTGAGTGTCCAACGTCAAATGTAGTATGTTTCGCTAACTTCACACATCTAGATTTAACTAATCTTCAGTTGCAATAGTAAATTTTATTGGTTAAATTGTTGAAATTTATAAACATGCACTGCTCACATCTATCCTAATGATCATTGGATGTCCCTGTCCGACAGGCAGTCCACCATAATGCTAAAGAAAGACCACGATACTCCAATATATCAACCCATGAAAACCTACAGGCTATACTCAAACACATATCCCATCCTGGACATGAGGTATGTTACTCCAACACTAACCGTACTGCCAAATGGAGGTTAATTATATTTATACTATTTATTTGATTTTAATTGTGAAGACAGCTGATATGAATCATTCTCGAATCAGCTTCCTTGGTAGAAACCAGTACTAGTGTCCTTTTTAAGAGGTAATAAGAAAGTATCCGTTGGGAATCGGGCCCACGGCCTCTTGGGTGAGAGACTGATACTTATTCACTAGACCACTATCACCATTGAATGTATAATGTCCAATGTCATGCCAGCACAACATTCATCTTTTGAATGCCTAATGTCCAATGTCGTACCAACACGACATTCATTTTCTGCTGGCACGACATTCATTTTTGAATGTCCAATATCCAATGTCGTGCCAGCATCTTTGAAAGTCCAATGTCAAATGATATGCCAGCATTTTTGAATGTCCAATGTCCAATGTTGTGCCAGCATTTTTGAATGTCCAATGTCCAATGTAGTGCCAGCACGATATTCATATTTTGAATGTCCAATGTCGAACGTCGTATGTTTAGCTAACTTCCCACAACATTAAGTACGTTAATCCAAAGAGACCTTGCTTAATATGGCAACATTTGGTGGAAACAAGTAAGTGTATGATTCACAAGTTTGGCTTTAAGGGCGTGACACATTCGAGAAACGGTGTTTCACAAAAAAAAAAAAAAAAAAAAACAAGCGTGTGAGTCATTCACTCTAAATTGAAAAATAGAACGCGAGTTAATACTATTTTAATTGAATTTCAATCTCAAAACAATAATTGATTCTGTCAAAAACTGAAGCTGCTGCCACAAACTTCAATTTCATAAATGACTACCTCGTAGTATCGTGAACAGATTGCTTTCTGAACCAGAAATCATCTAATTGTAAAAAGACAATTTGGCGTGGATTGATAGCTTCACAAAACTAGGGTTTGATACTCAGATAACAGTTTTCATTCAATTAAATGTTGGTAAACACAAGGACCACTTTTCATTCATATATATGATAGTTGCACGTGACACTGGGTGAGTGAGGACGTGTTTTCGTGAGCTCGGACAATTTTAATTATAATTCTACAATTTAGACCTCAAGTCACTGTATACTGCTTACACACTTACTGGATACTATTTTCAAGTTTAGTTTATACTTAAGTGATTCAATGGGAGCCAAAAACAAGAAAGGGAACAATAAACGGAAAAAAAGCAGTGATAGTGACTTAGACAAAGAAAGCAAAAGACCCGCCATCAATATCGGAGCGACCATGTTGCGTGAAGGAGATATCGAACCTTGCCAAACTGTAAGTGAAGCTCTAAATCAAACAAACACTGTATTATATGGCCAAGATGCACCTGATATCAACTTAAATCAATCAGTTTTCGCTTCGCCCAAAACACCAATTCACCCGGATTTGTCAAAAATGGATTCGCCCAAACCAACGGTTACGTCCCTTGACCAGGCCAAATCTTTGAAACCTTATACCGATCAAGATGTCATGAGCTGTTTATGTCGGATCGAATCTAAAATAACAGGGATCGAAAAAAAGCTATCGAAACTTGACATAGTCGAAAAAAAAGTGTGCAGTCTTGAAAAGGATGTAAAGCAGATGTGGGTGCGCTTGGAGGACATGAATACGAATCTGAATGAGAAAATCGTTAATACAGATGAACGTGTAGATAATGTAGAATTTGCTTTGGGAGTAGCCCGTGATAATATATCTACCTTAGATGCTGAGAACAAAAAACTCAAAAACACTGTGGTCTATCTCCAATCTCAAAGTATGAGAAATAACCTTATTTTTTGCAATATACCTGAAACCACCAATGAGCGAAACAACGAAACTGAAGAAAAATTGAGATCATTCATGGTTCAAAAATTAGAATTGGCTCGAGAATATGTCGACCAGATCAAATTGGAAAGAGTGCATAGAATGGGTTCATCCGAAGGAGGTATACATCGCAGAATTGTTGCTAAATTCAATTTATTTACAGACAGAGAACACGTTAGAAAGCAAAGGGTTAAATTGAGCAACACTGATTTCTACGTGAATGAGCAGTTCCCGCCCGAAGTAATAGCTAAAAGAAAAAGTCTAATTCCTCAGTTAAAGAAAGCCAAAAAAGAAAACCGCAATGCTTGGATCAGTTACGATACTCTTTATATCGACGGAAAACCTGTGAAAGCTGAGTAGGACAGGACTGAGGGTGGTGTTAAGGTAATCGCGTGGAACTGTAATGGACTATCCCAAACCAAATACGAAGATGCTGAATTTCTTAATATTCTAACAAACAATGACATAATTTTCCTAACAGAATCTTGGACTGACAAAACTAGTAGTTTTCCCCTTTCTGGCTATACAGAATTTAACTTTTATAGAAAATTTAGGCATAAACGAGCTAGGCGCAACAGCGGTGGTATTTATGTATATGTTAAAGACAGTATTAAAGGTGGTGTATCGATTGTTAGAAACCATTATGACACTATAATATGGCTAAAACTAGATAAACACTTTTTTAATAATGAAGAAGATACATTTATTTCAGGTGTGTATTTATGGTCGGATGAGTCGCCAGCTTGTAAAATTATTGATGCAGATTTATTTGAAACTCTACAAAATGATGTTTTCCATTACGAGTCACAGGGCAAAATTCTTATAATTGGCGATTTCAATGGCAGAGTGTCGATGAAGAGTGACTACGTTATGTTCGATAGAGCTATACACAGCATTGATGTCGACTATATACCAGACAATGCATTGCCTAGACTATCGCAAGATAAAATATCCAATTGCCAAGGATTAAAGCTTTTAGATTTGTGCAAGTGTACTTCTCTTAGGATAGCCAATGGCAGATTAGGTTCCGACCATGCTAAAGGTTCAGAGACTTATGCTAGTGGTAAAGGAAGCAGTGTTATTGATTATTTATTGTTGAGGGAGAAAGATTTTGGGTGTATAAGTGATTTTTGTATTCATAGTTTTAACATTTTTAGCGACCATGCCCCTTTAACATTCACTGCAATTTCTAAAAATATGTCTGCATCAAGTGATCAGTACTCATACCAGCACGAGTTCATTAAGTGGGACGCACGACAATCAGATGTTTTCAGAAGGGGTATAATCTCCGATTTGCCACTGTTCAATACACTGGTAACTCAAATAGATCGCAACAATCCTAATTGCACGGAAGAACTAATCTCAGGATTTACCGATATAATGCGTAAAACTGCAGATCCATTATTTAGGAAAGAGATCTTGATAAACGAGTCGAGTCATGATAGAAATGCCAAAACGAATAAATGGTTTGATCAGGAATGCTACAATATAAAAGAGATTTATAAAAATGCCCTACGACAATATAACCTATCAAAAACGTATGAAAGCAGGAAAATTCTGGCGGATAAAAAGCGTTTGTATAAAAAAACCATAATTAGGAAGAAAAGAAAACATAAATATGAAGAAACCAAAAAACTAGTAAATTTGCGCAAATCGAATCCAAGGGCGTTCTGGCAGCATTTTAAACCGAAACGTAAAACAGAAACAAGTATTTCACCCGACGATTTTAAATCATATTTTTCAGATTTATTCTCAAATATAGAATGCAACCTTTTAGACGACGTCGAAGAATTTAATGACTGTCACGATTTCAACAATGCTGACGCGGATTTCTCAGAGTTAGATAATTTGATCTCTATACAAGAAGTTGAGAAAGCAATTAAGTCATTAAATAAGAATAAAGCTTCTTCGTATGACAACCTTATTAATGAGTACTTTATTGCTAGTGCCGATATTTTATCTTCACATTTAACAGATATTTTCAATACAATTTTAGACACTGGAATTTTCCCCAAAAGCTGGTCGAAGGGTTTAATCGTTCCTCTATATAAAAAGGGAGATGTACATTCGGTAGATAATTACCGGGGCATAACGTTGACAAGCTGTATGAGCAAACTTTTCACAAGTATCCTTACTACACGTATTTCAGAATGGTGCGAATCACACAACGTTTTATCAGATGCGCAATTTGGTTTTAGAAAAGGCAAATCCACAACCGATGCGGTTTTCATCTTAAAATGTATCATTGATAGAATTTTAAACACCAATCAAAAACTGTATTGTGCATTCATAGACTTAAAAAAGGCATTCGACTCAGTCTATCGAAACGCTCTTTGGTCAAAATTATACAAAATTGGAATAAAGGGTAAAATGTTAAGGGTTATTCGCTCAATGTATGAAAATGTTAAGGCTGCGATCAAATTCAAAGGATCGCAGACTGACTATTTTGATATCCTCGTAGGGCTCAAACAGGGCGAGCTAACGTCATCAATACTTTTCTCGCTCTTCATAGAAGATTTGGAACTATTTTTACAAGACAGAAACAATTGCGGACTCACGCTAGACGATATAACCTTGATTCTACTGCTTTTTGCTGATGATATGGTTCTATTAAGTTATAACCCACAGGATCTTCAACATTCTTTGGACCGTCTTAAAACATATTGTCAAACATGGAGCTTATCGGTTAATACTGAGAAAACTAAAATAATTGTCTTTCGAAAACGAGGTAGAACTCCGATAAATTACAGTTGGTACTATAACGGCGAAGTATTAGATATGGTCAATGATTTCAATTATTTAGGCGTTGTAATTAATTATAACGGTTCCTTTGTTTTAAACCAACAATACATTACTGGAAAAGCTCTTAAAGCCATGAACGTTCTCAATATCCATCTTCGGAAATACGAGTTAACCCCAAAGGAAGCACTGCAACTCTTCGATACATTTATTGGCTCAATATTAAACTACGGATGTCAGATTTGGGGTGTCACAAAATCAAAATCCCTAGAAAGAATCCATTTAAAATTCTTAAAAAATATTCTCGGGGTCAAATTATCATCAAGTAACGCGGGTGTTTATGGCGAGCTAGGCAGGTATCCGCTTTACATCAGCAGATACGTTGCTATCACTAAATATTGGTTTAAGATACTGGCAAGTGATAATATCATATTAAGAAATGTTTATGATCAATTATTACAAGATTACAGTAGAGGTTGTATTAATTGGCTTTCCGATGTCAAAACTATTCTATGTAATACAGGATTCTTATATGTGTGGGAAAACCCATGGAGTGTTGACCACAAACATTTTCAAAAAATATTCAAACAGCGACTTACTGATAACTACATACAAACTTGGTCGTCAGACATAGAAGCAAATAGAATACTGACCCTTTATAAAGCTGTTAAAACAGAACTTAATTATGAACCATATCTAGACTATATACGGAATAAAAAACTTAGGGCATACATGTCGAAAATACGTTTATCGTCACACTCTTTAAGAATTGAAACTGATAGATACGGTCAAAATCGCATCGATAGACACTTAAGAAAATGCAATATATGTAACACTACAGAGATAGAAGACGAATATCATTTCATTCTTGTTTGCAAACAATACTCAGACATTAGAACTAAATACATTAAACAATATTATTATAAAAATCCAAGTATGTTTAAATTATCTCAATTACTCGATTCCAAAAATAAAAATAAAATTATAAGCTTATGCTATTATATGAAGGAAGCCTTTTCAAAGAGAAAGTTATATTTTAATACTATAGAAAATGAAAATGTTTAAC
>JAUELF010242236.1:0-12499 GCA_031471495.1 Clinocardium nuttallii | reverse complement strand
CAATTAGTGATGTTTCAAACTGTGTCTACGTATACATGTGAAAAACATTAAGGCCCTTGTCTGACCACTATTACCATTACTACAAGTGAACTTAACCCTTTCCCTCATACGACAATTCTGCAACAGAATGAACATATTTTGTCAAAGAAATGAAAATCTTTATAATTGAATGGATAACCTATGACTAAAAATGGAAAACGTTTTGGCAAAAGGAGAAATTGCTGGTTTTGACCAATTTCATCTTTTGTCATTATGTTTTCAAAAAGCTGTCTGCTGCGGTGTCAAAAAGCGTCTATATGAGGGAAAGGGTTAATTAACCTTTTCCCATTTGTAGAACCATTTTGACACATCTGCAGCAGACGACTTTTGAAAAATGTGTTGCAATTGGATAAATTGCTCATTATTAATAATTAGCAATTTCTTATTTTGTCACACTGTTTCAATTTAAGACATTTTACATGTCTGTCCAACAGACTTTCAAAGTCATCTGCTGCTGATTTAATGTATATAGGAAAGGGTTAAGCATGTCATGAAACCCATGTTATCATGACCAATTTACGGAGCAATCTTGGAAAGAACCCTTTCCCACATAAAACGAATTTAAAGCAGATATATGCAAAATTATGGAAAAAATAAATGTTTGCTATTGAATCGAGTTTAAAACATTGTGGCAAAAAGCAGAAAATGCTTGTTATGATCAATTCCTCCTTTGATCACAATGTTTTCAGAAGTCATCAGAAAGTGTCTTTTTGTGGGAAAACCGTATCATCATTATCCCATCTCACCTGCCGTGGCCAACAATAAATGACAATCATAGATGTCAAATTGGATGATAAGGACCTGTCTAATTAACCCTTTTCCTCATATAGACGCTTTCTGACACCTCTGCAGCAGACGGCTTTTTGAAAAGATAGTGACAAACGAAGAAATTGCACAAAATGAGCAATTTCTCCTTTTACCTCAATGTTTTAAAACTCTTTTCAGCAATTACACCTACATTTATAGAGCTTTTCTGTGTGTTTGCCTTGATACATTCAAAGGCACCTGCTGACTTTTTGCAACATTTTGGAAAAAGGAGAAATGAATAAAAGTAAAAGCAATTTCTCTTATTATCATACTGTTTTGATCAACTGCTACAGAACAAAATCTTTTTTTGTAAAAAGAAATAGGTCTTCTTTTCTTGTGATTTATTACTGAGTAGTTATATTCACTTACAAACAATTTAAGGTAGCTTTCATACACTATGGTGTTTTTGTCCTTTGTAATTATAGTTTACTTAAACCCTTTCCCACATACAACAAATCTGCAGCAGAAAATTTCGAAAGCATCCTGGCAAAAAGTATAGAACATCTCTATAAATGAAGTTATAAATACTGAAAAAAGTTGAAAACATTGTGGCAAAAGGAGAAATTGCTTGTTTTCAGTAATTTCTCTTTTTGTCACTATGTTATCAAAAGACATCTGCTAGAGAGGGGTCAGAAGCATCTGTATGTCTTGCAGGCTATCAAAGACTCTGAAAGTTCATTTATTAGAAACAGTTGAAAACATTGTGGCAAAGGGAGAATAGCTCATGATGAACAATTTCTCCTTTTGTCACAATGTTTCAAAAAGTCATCTACTGCAGAGGGGTCAGAACGCATCTGTATGTCTTGCAGGCTATCAAACACTTTGGCCTAATACCCAGCATAATAAATTCTTTTTTTTTTTAAATACTTAAACACTATTTTTAAAAGTCCCCTGAACATAGTGACAGTTGACATCTAGCTTGAAGCTATCATTCACAAGTTTTGTGACATATTGACTGATTATGTGATCACCTTACACTAAAGACAATTACAAATTGTACATGAAACTAAACAATTATGCCAGACAAATCTATCTCTTATCACTGATAGCATACAGATAATACAGTCTGCTAAGTAGACAAATAACCAATCAGTTACTGTACATCAATAAAAAATACATTTTCACAAAAGACAAAAGTTTGTTAGATTAACTTTAGTGTAGATTTCATTGTGCAAGCTGGATAAATGGTAGCACTTTCTTGATGGTTTTTGGAATATAGTACTGGATAAAAAGATTGAAAATTGAACTTGAAGAACAGAAATCAATTTAACAATTCAAAAACTATTATAAATTGTGTGCCTGTAAAACTTCTAGAAATAAAACATTTGATTACTTTAGAAGTAATTTTAAAATACTTGTACAATTTTTTTTCATAAAACAATGCTCAAATGTTTTGATTTGTAGATAACAAAAAAACAATCAAATGAATTTATAGTTAATGTACTGTTAGTTAGATAGTTAAAGTTGCAGTAGCTTTGTGAATTATGGTTAAAGGCACGGATACCCCCATTAAACCAGTTCCAAAGCCGTCCTTACTGGCGAGGTGCAGGCAACGGGGACTGGATTATGCCATCATATTTACATTCATTGGGGTGATACTCGTGTTTCTGATTTTGGATATTGTTCATCAGCATACTACTAATGATATAGGTAAGTTTGGATCCCTTTTGCAGCAGATGGTTCGGAAAATAATGTGGAAAAAACAAGAAATTTCCTTTCTAACATGTTTTATTAGAGTTTGTTTCTTCAAACATATTCTAGAAGATGATTGTTTTAGAAAATATTGCACCAGGTAAACGGATGTACAAAATCATTAAATGGTATCATGTATCATGTAATTTGATTTTGCAAGAAAACTTGAAGACTCATGTATAAATGATTACAATCAAGTGAAATAATGATATGCATATATATAAAGCTCATGATTACGGTACAATGTGATAAATATGACAAGTGCCCCACGGAGCAAATGCCAACACTAGTCTGTTTTTTCTAAATCGTAAAAGGGGCATTAACGAATAATATTTTAAGCCAAAGTTATGTGACTTAATATAAAAATGCGTATACTTTCTAGGAACATATGCACCAAGTTTCATTTGAATATGTGTAACTGTTTTTGAGTTGTGGGATAAGGTTTAAGTTTTGTGAGAACAACGTCAAGGGTGTCACAAAAGCCAGACTTTTTTTCTTTGAAAATTAAACAAGCTTAAAAGTCAATCAAAGATCATTAACCCTTTCACTATTGTATATTAAAATGGACTAAACCAGCTTTGCATTTTCAAGAGTCCATACCCAATTCTTGTAATATCAAGATAATGTTGAGTTGAGTTGAGCAGCCAGCAGTAAAGAGCGTGATCAGATGGTGCAAATGCGCTGGTTGACCTGGCACAGTTTCACAACATTGGTTCCAGCAGACCAAGCATAAATTATGATACATATATACTCTTGTGATTTCCTATTTCTCTTGTTTGCAGGACAACACTTAGTGAAAGTAAATCAAATAAACTTATGCTCTAACAGGACCATGAAAGTCTTGTTGAATATTTTATTTACTCTCTACCAGGTCCACATGAAAGTCTTGTTGAATGTTTTATTTATTATCTACCAGGTCTATGAAAGTCTTGTTGAATGTTTTATTTACTTTCTACCAGGTTCATGAAAGTCTTGTTGAATGTTTTATTTACTCTCTACCAGGTCCATTGAAAATCTTGTTGAATGTTTTATTTATTCTCTTCCAGGTCCAGCAGAATGGGCCCGACTGTTCCCAGATGCCTGTTCAGGGGAGTACCAGTCCCCCATTGATATAGTTAGTACCCAGACAGTCTACGATCCAAACTTGAGGGATTTTTCCGTCTTCTATGACCCACCACTACCAGGATCCAAATTCTTTGTACATAACAACGGTCATGCCGGTATGTATAACCCTTTCCCACTTACAACAAATCTGCAGCAGACGACTTTGAAAACATCAGGGCAAAAATATGGACAAATCTCTATAAATGAAAGTTTAAATATTTAATAGAGTTGAAAATATTGTGGCAAAAAGAGAAATTGCTTGTTTTGAGGAGTCAGAAAGCACATGTATAGAGGCTATGCTCCATTCCAATCATGTATGTGTCACACAAGAGTAGGAGTCAAGATATATTATAGGAGGATTGACACGACAATTCTGCAGCAGACGAGATGTTGGCAAAAATGTGATAAAAATCTCAAGAAATATGGAGAACAGACTAAGAGCTAAAACCATTGTGATAAAAGGAGATATTGAATATCGTTGTTGTTGGTTGCAAAATGCATCTTATTGGAAAAGGATTAAACCTTTATCCTACAATATTTACTTTATCATCCGGTCTAATTTTATGTTAGGGTACTCAATCCCTCTCACTGTGACAATGTTTTGTTGCGTTCAAGATGATGATAGGGTTGGATGTCAAGTGTAGATAAAGATCTGTCTGCATATCCCTGCCTTCTAATCTAAATATATACTTTTTATTATTAGCATATTGAGGGTTTCTGTGACAAATTGGTGAATAGTGCAGATCCTGATCATACTATGAGGATGCAAGAGAATAAACTTGATTTACACATGTCTTAGATGTGATTGATAGTTTTACTGGGGCAAGACTGCTATTAAAGATGAGAAATTCTTAGTGTTTTATTAATGTCCCCATTGCTTTACAGTACAAGTGAATACAGAGGGTAAATTTCATGTTAGTAATGGAGGACTCCGGTACATATACAACACGGCACAGTTCCACTTTCACTGGGGACACAAAAGCCATCACGGATCAGAACACACCATTGATGGAAAAGCAGCTCCCATTGAGGTATTAAAGTTATTACTATAATCCACATTGAGCCCTTCACAAGGGAGGCAACCATGTTGAAATATTAATCACATGTAATTTTTAGGTTACTTCCCTTGTATAACAAACTTTTATTTTATTCAAACAATATATTGCCATGTAACACAATGTTACATTTAACCCTTTTCAACATCAAACAAATCTGCATCAGATGACTGTGAATACAGCTGGGCAAAAATATGGAAAAATTAAATCTTTATAAATTAATTAGGTTGAAAACATTGCGGCAATCAGGAAAATTGATTATTTTTCCTTTTACAACAATATTTTCAAAAGTTGTCTGCTCTAGATGCATCTGAAAATGTTGAAAAGGATAAACACTGTCTTTAACAGATGCATATTGTGAACTGGAATTCGGACAAGTATAACAGTATAGCAGAAGCAGCGACAGAGCCTGAAGGTCTGGCCGTACTGGGAATCCTGTTTGAGGTATCTGAGCGTGACAATCCGGCCCTGGATGCCATTGTTCAAGTCCTTATTAATGTCAGAGATCCCGGTAAGTCTTTAAACATTTTCATTTGTCACTTCTCCACATACAACAAACCTTCAGCAGATGACTTTAACATCATCTGGAGAAAAATATTGAAAACCTCTTTATAAAATATAGAAGTTTAGTTGAAAACATTGTGGCAAAAGGTGATATTGCTCATGATGAGCAATTTCACCTTTTGCCATAATGTTTTCAAAAGTTGTCTGCTGCAGAGACGTAAGAAAGCGTCTGTATGTGAGAAAGGGGTTAACCCATTTAGGCATTACCTGATATTGGGCCTGGATGGAAATTGTCTGAGGGAGAAATTTCAAACATCTTGTAAATGAGAGGTATTTTTTTATATTAAAAATACTGTGTTGTCTGCTGCAAAGGCGTCAGAACTTATCAGTATTAACCCTTTCCCTCATATAGAGGCTTTCTCCTTTATTTCCAATAACCAAGGGTTGCAAATGAAGAAATCTTCCTATAATTGAACAAACAATTTCTCTTTATGCAACAATCTTATCATAAATTTTCTGCTCAGATGTGTCAAATCTGTCTGCATGTAGAAAACGGTTAAACTGTTATTTTACAGACAAGAAGTTAAAGAGTGAAATTCCAGCTGTTTCCATGAGACATTTCCTGCCCCGGGCCCCAGACCGTTACTTTAGATACAATGGATCCCTGACCACACCCGGTTGTTTCGAAAGTGTTGTATGGACAGTATTTAACGAGAAACAAACCATCTCGAGACGACAGGTAAGGTATTCATTTGTTTTTAATAAATTTAAGCAATGCATAAACAAGAAGATTCTTCAAAACTGAAAATGTCTTGTTACTTAAAAACGTCAAAGAAAGATAGCTTGAAAAAATCCTTATAAGGACCAGGGACGTAGATAAGATCTATCTACGTCGCTGTTACAACCAATTTCACCATTTTTTATAATAATTAATTCAGCCCAAGTATCAGGCAACCTTTGAGCAAATAAAAAAGGAGAAATTACTCAAAGCAAACAGTTTTTCCTTCTTACACAAAGTTTTATTGATAATTAAGATATTTAAAGTATAATTTTGGTAAGATTCAATTCAATAATTATAATTTCATCTATTGAAATTTACTACAATTGTCCATGGAAATTTTCAAAGTTGTCTTCTGAAGATTTATTGTAGGGGGGAGTGGGAAAGTGTTGAATTTATTGAAATTAATTTAGAAAGTCATGTGATGAAATTTAAGTCCCCATTAATTTTCTCTCTTAGCAATCAAATTGGTCCACAAGGCATTCCACTCTTCCAAACATTTAAAACTTTCAATTAATGATAAATGAAAATTTGTAATTGGTTAGACATTGATGTTGCAGGAGTGCATTGTCATCATTCATGTTTCATTTTTTTTTTGTGCAAATCTTAAAGCCCAAAAAGGAGTGCATTGTCATTATTCATGATTTATTTTTCGTTGCAGTATTTAGACAAGTCTTGAAGCTCAAAAAGCATTCATGTTTTATTTTTTGTTTTCAGTTGCACGTATTTAGACAAATCTTGAAGCCCAAAAAGCATCACAAGAGGTCAGTTCATCCGAGACGAGTTGAAAGAGAAGTACTTGGTGAATTAGGTATGTTTTAAGAAAAAGAATTAAAAACATTTTAAGATTTAAGAAGTCTTCCCTCTGTCTACTTTCCAACAACATTTTTTTGCTTTGTGACATGGCTGGTTTGCCACTAATGATGTGATAAGATGTTTGAAGGGCCCATTACACAGACAAGCTTTATTTTCACCCTTTCCCACATACAACAAATCTGCAGCAGAAGACATTGAAATAAGTAGGCAAAAATGTAGAAATGGTTTGAGCAATTTCTTCGTTTGCAACAATGTTATCACAAATTGTCCGCTTCAGCGGCATCAGAAAAAGTCTATATGTGGGAAAGGGTTAAAACTCAGGAATTGCTCAATATGACTTATTGACAGTTTCTTCCTTTTCCTCACAATGTTTTTCTTCTCTGTCTAAAAATAAAAATGATTCTACTTCTTGTGTATGTTTTTCATTCTTTTCTCCAGTCTTGCAATTTTGAAGGGTCTACTAGATTGATTGATGGATTGATTGGTTTTACGCTGCTTAATTGTTCAGTTATATCACAGGTGTTTCCTAGGTATCAGCACTACTACTCCATTTATTCTGACACTAAGCCAGTCAGTTGTTGTGGTAACCCCGCAACCTAAAGGGTCTACTAGAAGAAGTTAGCAAGTAACCAAAACTGTAAACTCATGCCTTTATTGGTTTTCTCTTTCAGGCATTGAAGGTAACGCTGAAGAGATGGCAAGGTTCCGTCGGAATTTAGAGAAGAAACAGCCAATGTCAGAATCAGCCAATCAACAGAGCACAGTGGTGGTACAGCCGCAGCCCAAGGTGGCTTCGTCTTCCTCACCAAAACCTCCCAAAATTGATCACCACAGCAACCATAACAGCGGACATACAGCTCACAATCCTCAACCAGCAGCATCGGACACCCGACATGACCCAGCTTACAAAACAGCTCCGAAACCCATTCGTACATTTTTGGTCAACAATTTCCGACCAATTCAGCCACTTAATGGCAGAGTAGTGTACCGAAGTTTCCCATTTTTTGATGAACCAATAGAAAGTGTGCGGACTGTTTATGTGGAGGTCGAGAAGGAGCCCAAACAATCCGGGGCTTCAGCCATAGCTTCACTCTCCGTTGTGACAATTTTGTCTTTTATCATTACCAAATTATTTGTTTAATGTTAATTTCTGACTGAAAGTGAAAGATTTTCCACATTGTATGCAAAAGTTTTATTACTCGTCTACACCAGACCACTTTTGAAAATGTTGTAGCAAATGGAGAAATTTCTAATAATGAGCAATTTCTCTTCTTATCACAGTTTTTTCTTTATGTTAGAAAGGTCTTACAGTGATATATTTGTTGGATTGCATGTAATAATTCATGATTTTCAATATTACTCAACATTCACACATAATTATAAGTGATTAATTATAACAAACTACCTACATAAAAACTGGATGTTCTAAAAAATTGGTCTTTAGTCCAGGCCTGATATGTCAGTAAACCAGGACAATATAATCTTGTTATCATGGACTTGAAATTATTGTGGAAAAAGGAGAAATTACTTATTTTGAGCAATTTGTTTTCTTTTTACAATGTTTTCAAAAGCCATATACTGTATGTGTAAAGACTCAAAACAGCAATGATTTCAACTCTTTTCAGTAATTATACCTACCTGTATAGAGCTTTTCTGTGTGTTTGCCTAAATCCTTTCAAAATTGTATGTTTTTAAAGTAGAAAACTATATAAATATCACATTAATGACAAGGTTTAACCCTTTCCCACATACAACAAATCTTGGCCAGAAGAATTCGAAAACATCTTACCAAAAATGTAGAAAATCTCAATAAACGAGATTTAAATTCTCCTTTTGTCACAATGTTTTCAAAAATCGTCTGCTACACTCAGAGGCGTATGTGGGAAAGGAATAACCTTCTCAAAGTTTATATTATTATTATTAATTATTATTATTATTATAATTATTACCTTTTGATAACAAACATACCACAGATATATTGAAGGTAACAAATGATCACTGCCATCAAAGTGTGTTTAGTGATTTATTCATGTTATATTCATTAGAACAAAAAGAGAGTATCAGGTTGAATAGAAATGATCCTTTAATACATTGTTACGGGGTATATATATACTCAAGGATGATAACAACATATATTACATATACTGCATAGATTTAACACTTTCCCTCATATATATGCTTTCTGTTGGCTCTGCAGCAGACGAATTATGAAATCATTGTGGCACAAGGATAAATTGCTCATGATGAACAATTTATCCACTTTCCACAATAATTTCAACTCTTTTCAATAATCATACTATAATTTATAAAGGTTTTCTAAATTTTGGAATTGATAATTTCACAGTCATTTGCTGCAGATTTATTGCATGACATTGTGGGAAAGGGTTAAAGAAATATCTTGGGGTGAGAAAATTATACATGCATTTCCATAGTGAGATAATATGAAATGACACCACATATAATAGGTATTATATTATAAATAACCACCAATGTCATGAACACAATGATGTTTGTCATAAGTTTCTTGAATCCCTCTGTGACCCATTGGCAAACAGTGCAGTTTCAGACCAGACTCCACAGATGTGTATTTTGATCTGAACCATAACTGGTTGCAAAACCCTATAGTCTGGTTTTATATGTACATGTGTTCATTATGCACAGAGGGTTACAGCTCTCTAGATATGGAGCGTTTTGCTTGTTTTAAAATCCTTATTTTATCTGCTAACCCTATGTTGTAGGTACTCAAAAGAATCGTCATGAGACGATTCTTGTGAGTACCTACAACATAGGGTTTGGTTGGATAACAAGAGAGTATTGTGGGGAAAAGGTCTGTAACCGCCTCCTAATCTGGACCTGTGTACCTGTGCTCATTATGCTCTATTAGATGGTGACTTATATTCCATTGCAGATAGCTATGTGTAGGAACTCAGTTATATATAGTTCCTGGAATATGTTAAAGAACAGTTGAACTTATGTAAGGATAAAATAACTAGTAGTATTATTGGAAGAGCTTTGATATTATTTAACCCTTTCCCACATACAACAAACTTTGAAAACCTCTACTTAAGATATGGATAAACTCTAGAAATGAACGTAGGATTATTGAAATAGAGTTGAAAACATTTTGGCAAAAGGAGAAATTGCTTGTTTAGAGCAATTTCTCCTTTTATCACAATGTTTTCAAAAGTTGTCTGCTGCAGATGCATCTGAATTTAAAGCATCTATATGAGGAAAAGGGTTAAACACATGCAGAAAACAATCAATCTTTAAATCTCGAAGATCTGAATCTGAGGAACAAGGATCTGGTAGTGGTGATTATTAAAATTTATAAATATAGTAGTTGTATATACATGTAGTAGAGATTTTTAAATGGAACAAAAAGGTCTTTGTAAATGAATAGCTAGTGAGTAACCTTAAATGCTGCTTTAATGCTTAAACGAATAAATGTATGGTTTGATATTTCCATAATATGTTTAGCCTTCTTAGATGGCGTTCTTCAATCTCTGTCACATGATCGTTCTTCAATCTCTGTCACATGATCGTCAATACTGAGTAGCAAGCAATGTGCTAAATCTCAAGAAAATATTTCCTACCAAACAAAAATTTCTGCACAACATAGAAAACTCATGAAATAAATAAAATAAGGTATTTTCATTGGATGAGAAAGAAGGACATAAATAAAATAAGGGATTTTCATTGGATGAGAAAGAAGGACATAAATAAAATAAGGGATTTTCATTGGATGAGAAAGAAGGACACCCTCTTAAGGCTCTTATAGAAACTACTTTGCAACTTGGATTATATTTAAACAATTTGATAGACAATATAATATTTCAACTTTCAATGGGTGATATGACTTGTCACATATCAGAAGCCTTGTCTTTAAATGCTGGAATTCGGTCTTCAAAATTGATGTATATCCAAGTGATGTAAATAAACTGCGAGAATTTTATTTTAAATAGTTTCAAATATATAACATTGGCAGTAATGAGGTTTTTTACTTTGATGCTGTTAAGAAGTGTTATCCAAATTTTACTCTGGATTAAAATGATAAATAAGAGCTAGGTGTTTGTCTTTAAGTGTTTATCTCCAATAATTATACAGATAGAACAATATATCAATATTGAATGGCGAAGCCAAGGTTAACAGTATATACCCAAATGTTGACAATATGTACTGTCACACTGGAAGCCACACAATATTTATTTTATTATACCGAACAAAATTACAAGCTTATTCAATTTTTTCTGTACTCTTATTTTGAGGTGAACATGTGTACTTCAATAAAACACCACATATGAAGAGTATACTGTTACATGGCACGCGCATCTAAACGGTGACGTTATTGTTTGAAATGACGTCATACACTTGCATGCCATGTAACAGTATACTGTTGACCGGTCATAAACGTGGGTATATGAGAATTTAACGTTACAAAGTCATGTGAAGTATAATAATCTAACCTATTACACCCCCTCCCCCCTCTCTATTCAATAACTACATTATCATATGTAGAGATTTTCAAAGTCGTCTGCTGCAGATTTCCTGTATGTGGGAGATAGTTTATAATGGGCAAACCACATACTGGAGTTCCAGATGGATCTGTAGAAATATCAATCACAGCGAACGGATCCGACGTCTGTCTCTTTCTTCTGTTTGAAGTAGGCACTTCTTGTAAGTATGGACCCAGGTTTGATGTGATGTCCTCTGCAGACACAAGGTCGCAGGTCTCCACCAGCTCCGTCTCGACGCACGTTTCCCCCGTGCAGGCACATCTCGTGTTTTCCAGATAGACCAAACTGTTGTCTGCTGATCTTCCAAGGAACAGGGATACTGACGGACTGTAGTAAAAGGTAAAATAAGTCATGTAACATGAAAACAGACCTTCAGAGGAATATAAATTAACCCTTTCCCACCTACAGATATCATTTTGACACAATAGCAGCAGACAACTTTTTGAAAACAAAGTGACAAAAGAAGGAATTGCTCAAAACCATCGATAATTCTCCTTTTGCCACAATGTTTTCCACTTTTAGTCATAGGTTATCCATTCAATTACAGAGATGTTCATTTGCTACAGAAGACTAAGAAAATATCTAGGTAAAAGTGTTAAACATCTTTTTAAATGAAAGTTTTATTATTTCATCGTGTTATAAACATTGAACCATCAGCAATTTCTCCTTATTATTTCATCGTGTTATAAACATTGAACCATCAGCAATTTCTCCGTCTGCCACATTGTTTTTTAAAGTCGTCTGCTGCAGAGGCGTCAGAAAGAGTCTGTTTTGCAGGGAAAGGGTTAAATAAGAGAGAAATTGCTCGGTAAATTCCAATTCATTCCCCCCTATATAGACTTCTGTATAAACATGTTAGAAGAAGATGGTACACCACTTACGTCCAAACGATGGTGAAGTCAACAGGAACTGGTAAGCCACTCCACACTGGGACGTCAGTGACATCGGTGACAGTGCCGTCTGGTTCAGTGAGCTCATCATCTAGGTCACCATTGTATGTACCACATAAACCTGTATGGAAGTTTTTAATAATATAATGTTTGCCTGATGTTTTATTATTTAAACCTTTCCCTCATACAACAATTCTGCAGCAGAAGACTTTGAACATATATCGTCAAAACATAGAAAATCTCTATAATTGAATGGATAACCTATGACTAAAAGTGGAAAACATTGTGGCAAAAGGAGAA
>JAUELF010242225.1:0-12499 GCA_031471495.1 Clinocardium nuttallii | reverse complement strand
CTAAGACAAACATTCTGACAAAGTTTCAACATGCTCAAGCCAAACATGTGGCTTCCAGAGTGTTAACAAGATTTTCCATAAATTTGAGCTAGTGACCTAGTTTTTGACCAGACATGACCCAATTTCGAACTTGTTTTTTTTATTTTGAAATCAGTCCACTGGTTTAGTAGGTGAAGTCATTAGTAGGAAATTGTTAACAGACAGACGTACAGACATAGAGAAGACGATGAAGGACGCCCGATGGTGAGTGATCACTTAAGCTCAACTTTCACTTCGTGCTTAGGTGAGCTAAAAACAACCAAGCAAATTGATGAAGACGGACAGACAGAGGAAGGACAGACAACCAATGATGGACTGAAGGCGATCACAATATCTCATTTGAACCATTTCATGCTCAGGTAAGCGAATAACATGTCACTTACGATATACAAATAGTGATGATAATATAATAGCGGCCAGTTCACCAACTAATGTGTTTTGGGTTTTCTGACATCAGTATTCCAAACCACAGAATTTCACAGCAATTGGTTGCCCTTCCACAAAGACAGTAGTTCCTTGGTGAAAGATAATGACGCTTCACACAGTGACTTTTGTCAAACATAGGAAAGAATGTTAACACACAACCCCTGAATTGACAGCCCAAGTCGCTACCGATTGAGGTTACCGGAGGTCGGCGATAATAACAGTTTGATTGAAAATTTATTTATTTTAACCTTATATATTAAGCATTTGCTGCAGATAACTTTCAAAAGCATTGACGCTGAAGGAGAAATTACTTATCATAAAATGAGCATTTATCTTGCGCTGCAATGTTTTCGACTTTATTCATTTTATAATACTTTTATTTCTAGGTCTTCCATAATTTTGGTCAGATCCTTTCAAAGTCATCTGCTGCAGAGTTGCTGTATGTGGGAAAGGGATGTGGGAAAGGGTTAATTCTTCTCCCTCTGGAGTCAGTTACAAATTTGATCTACAAGGTAGGTGTTAGAATTTGGTTACCAAAAACAATTTGACAGAATGAATAAATGGTATCAAGTCTTTCATTAATAAACAGTGTATTTATCTGAGGATAGAAATGATTTATTTATACTTACCCAATCTATTTCATTTTTCTTTTTTGGATATCTAGTAATTATTATGACTTCATAATTACTTTTAACTAAATGTTTAACAAGGTTTCTGCCAATAAACCCTGTTCCTCCACCTTAAAAGAAAAACAAGAGCTGTCAGAGGACAGCAAGCTCGACTATTCCACCTCTTAAAAGTTACTGAGATATGGACTCTATAATGTAGTTGCATGCAAATCATTAAGCAGAATTGCTTAAAGTATGATAATATTCATTATATGCAGGATAGGGTTATCTAACTTGATTATTTTCATAGGTCTGATGGTTGGGAAGGGTCGTATAACATTTCAATGGAATGCATACAGTAGTTACTAAGATATGGACTATTAATGTATTTGCACGCAAAACTGGATTGAGTTATTGAACTTGATTGTTAACATAGGTGTGATGGTTGGGAAGAGCTGTATAAAGTGTTAATGCTAGCATTAAGTTACAAGTTACTAAGATATGGTCTCTTAATGATGTTGCATGCAAAACTTTAACCAAAATTTACAACTATTTACCTTGAAAATCAACATAGATGTGATAAATGGTAAGGGAAGTTTCAAAACAATGTATCAAGTAAGTACTAGGATATCGACTCTTAATTTAGTTTCATGCAAAACTTTAACCAAGTTTCTAAGTAAAACTAGAATGGAGTGCTCCGCGGAGCACAGGTGTCACCTGCACCTGCTCATTGAAAACTTGTGTGACAGACAGACAGACAGACGGACATACGCTGGACAAAAAAAAGTAATCCCTAAGTGCCTACCATACTACGCAGGGTGACACAAAAAGGGCCATAATTTGCAAAATATACT
Organism: Clinocardium nuttallii; assembly: GCA_031471495.1. Lineage (NCBI taxonomy): Eukaryota > Metazoa > Mollusca > Bivalvia > Cardiida > Cardiidae > Clinocardium > Clinocardium nuttallii. The sequence goes on along the minus strand of JAUELF010242225.1, from coordinate 10,572 downwards.
GGATAGAGTTATCATACATTTAAAATTGTTTACATAGGTGTGATGGTTGGGAAAAGGTGTATAAAGTTTCACTACATTCTGTCAAATAGTTACCAAGATATTGTCTCTAAATGAAGTTGCACGCAAAACTTTAAACAGAATTTCTAAGTTAAAAAGGGCCATAACTTGCATAAAATGCACAATAAATTTACCTTACTTGATAATCTACATAGATACATAGATAATTATTATACCATATTATGGGTAGGGTTGTGTAAAGTTTCAATACAATGCATTAAGTTAGTTGTACGCAAAACTTAAACCAGAATTTCTAAGTAAAGAAAAGGCCATAACTTGCATAAAATGAAGGATATGGAGTTATCTAACTTGATAATCCACACAGGTTTGACAGTTGGGTAGTGTGGTATAAAGTTTCAATGCAATGCATAAAGTAAATACTAAGATATGGACTCTTTAACCAGAATTTCTAAGTAAAACAAGAGCTGTCGCTTGCCAATAAAACAAAACATTTTTGGGTGGTACAGAAAACATAACCAAGTACTTCATCATATTATTTAAAAGCAAAGTACTTCATAAGTCGAAAAAGGGTCATCATTTTTACAAAAACCTTTATTGAATTATGCACTCTTGGCTGTTGGTGGAGGGGAGGATGGTAAAAAGATGTTTGTAAGTGTTTAAGCTATATCTCTAATTGTTTTGAAAAAAATTGATTTGGTATGAATAACTTAACCAAAATTCTAAAAAAGAATGGCCATAATTCTTTTAAAAGAAATAGACAGAGTTATGGCCTCTTGTCTGTTGATGAAGCTAATGATCGTTAATAAGTATTGTAAGTGTATAAGCTATATCTCTTTCAGACAAGAAGATTTTTTAAGTTGCTTCCCTATACGAGTCTATGTAAAACAAGTGTCCCCAGGGCTATAATTTGAACAATCTTGGTAGAGGTCCACTAGATGACGCTGCATACTAAATATCAAATTCTACTTTCAGACAATGATTGATTGGGGTTTAACACTGTTTTTAACATTTTCTCAGTCATATCACCTACTCATGTGCTTATCGGTTTTCACACAACAATCTTCCCAAGCAACTGGCTGCTTTACCACCTAGACTAAAGCCCATTGGTGGAAGACGAATGACGCATGTTGCATTGACTTTTGTCAAATGTCGGAAAGAAAGCAGGGATTCAAACTCACAACCCCTGGATTGACAGCCTGCGTCGCTACCGACTGAGCTACCGGGCCTCAGACAAGAACATGTTTTAAGCTTTGGTTAATTTCCCCTTTTTTGATGCATTGGCAACCAGAATTCTCGATGGAATTTTAATCTTTGAACAATTTTGAAAAAGGTCGACCAAAGGAACATTTCTGTGAAGTTTGGTTGAAATTGGTCCTGTGGTTAAGGAGGAGTAAAGCTTAATGTTAACGACAGACGGATGACAGACGACGGACAAAAAGTGATCAGAATAACTCACCTTGAGCCTTTGGCCAAAACTTGCATAATATGCAGTAAAGAGTTATATAACTTTAAAGGATTCAATATCACAAATTATTACGTATGTATAAATGTTTAAATGGCCAGGCACCTGCATACTTGTCAAATAATCTTAAGTATGTAGGAAGTAATAACCCCTATCACCTAAGAACGGTTGTAAATGGTTGTAAATGGTAATTTATATGTTCAAAAGTCCAAGACAGAGCTTTACAAAAAATCATTTCATTATTCTGGATCTCTCCTATGGAATGATCTGCCAGTTGAAATTCGATCTTCTTTGAATTTATACACTTTCAAAAATAAACTTTCATGTTATTTACTAACCATAACTACTTAATGTTTTACTATAGAAAAATTGTTTCACTGTATTACTTGTTTTAATGTTCATTGTTGAGGGCCACAGGGAAGATTAGTCTTACTAACTGTGTTACCCTCTTTAAATAAAGTATATCATTATTATTATTATTAATGTTCAGGTAATAAATGAATAATTGGTTGAACAAAGAGGAAAATATTATATGAAAAATTAGCTTTCGGACTGACAGGTTTCAAAAGATTTCGTGTAGTCTGGGCGGGCGTCGTCTGTCTTCCGTCAACATCTTCTCCTCAGTAACCAGTTGGTCAATTGGGCTGAAACTTCACAGAAAGCATCCTCTCAATGGCCTCATTGGAATTCCTTCAAATTTGTGGGATCCATGCAGAATTCTGGTTTCCATGGCAGATTCCTTGAGGCCATGTTGATTGTTCGAGGTGGGGGCCCGGGCTATTTTGACTTATATGGCTATAGTGGAAACTTAAAAAATCTTCTCCTCATAAAGTGTCTGGCCGATTTTCAAAAGATTTACTAGAAATGTTCGTAGGGTGACCCTCTATCAGATTTCTTCAAGCCAAGCCAAGGTAGAAAACTACCAGACTAAAGTGAAAAAAAAAAAGATCAGGTGAGCGATCCAGGGCCATCATGGCCCTCTTGTTTGTGATTATCTAGCGAATAGTCTAGATACTTATCCGACTGTAAGGAAGCACCGGTGTGTCATATTGTTCACTGGCCGTAAATGTGATACGTTTGTGTTTCCTGTTACGTATGACACACTCTTCAATATTCCATGTAAAAAAAAAAGGAGAAATACACGTGTTCTGGGAAATCATGTAAACATATAAAGTTCACGTCACACGAAAACCGATAGTCTCGAATGGAATGTGTGACGTTACCTGTCATACGTGTATGATTGATTCTTGTTGTATGCATCGTTGAAGTTTTAGGGATTTTAAGAATGGCGTACAAGATGCGAAGTCTCGAAGGTTGCTTTTCGTGTGACGTTGCCTTTTTAGTGGCGATGGCAACGAATATTCGAATGCTATATATCATGTTTCAAATATATATATGTTTTACCATTTCCCACACGTATTCAACACATCTGCAGCAATTGACTGTGAAATAGTCGACTTAAAAATATAATAAACATCTTATAAAGAAAGTACTGTTATTGAATATAGTTGAAAACAGTGTGACAGAAGGAGAAATTGTTCACTATGAGCAAGTCCTCATTTTCTCACGATGTTTTCAAAAAGCGTCACTTACAAATCCGTTGAAATGCGTTTACAGGTGAGATAGGGTTATGTTTTAGAAGAGGTTTGTTCACAGATGCTTGGATATTATCTCTGATGGAATTCCAATGAATCATTATGTACTTTCTATCACTTTAACCTATGTTCTATATTGTAAATCAGAGAGATAGATTGTCTGATGTTTTACACAGAACTTCATCCACAATACTACCCTTAAGTATTCAATAGCTCGCTACGGAATTCAAAATCAAACGGTCTTATACAACCTAATGAATGCTAAACAGTTTAATACATGAATGAATATATGTAGCTTGGTCTTTGCTCGCATATTTCCTAACCCAGTATTGGGTAGTCACATAGGAATCATCAGTAACTGTTCTGTCGACGTGATTTAACTTTATTGATGTTGAAAACGGCTTAAAATCTCAATAAAATCAAATTACAATTATATAAATAGTTTGGCGTTCATATTCATCGTAGGTAAGAGCGGCGCCTCGTGAAAGTCAACAGCTCGGCATTTGCGACTAATGTATATCAGTCTGATCGGGATCTGCACTGTTCGCCAATTAGTCATTGGACGTTTAACAAACCTTTTGTAATGCAGTTAGGATCCTTTATCATTGATGCGCATGCAGATCTAGCTCTCAGTACAAACTTAGTTTAAGCTCGATTATTTTCGCAGATATTCGCCTTTGAATAAAATAATCTGAAACACGAAAACGCGAAAGTACGATGACGAAAACGCGAAGCTACGATGCGAAATTGCGAAAGTACGATGACGAAAACGCGAAAATACAATCCTTCTAAACCATCAAAGCTATGTAAACATTCAAGATAGATAACTCAATAGTGTATGTAATGCAAATCATATTCCTTTCTTATATGACAGAAATGCTGGTTTAAGTTTCGCATGCAACTACAATCGAGTCCATATCTCAGTAACTAATACATGTAAGCGGTGTAATAGTCGAGCGCGCTCTCTTATTGACAGCTCTTGTTTGGATACATTTTTCAATCGACAACATATGAATTCTGTTTGACTACGAAAAATAATCGACGAAATGTGTCCAGTCTAATATAATATATCTGTATATTAATTGTTCTGTCGGTATTAATCCGGAAATAAATGAAGGAAACCCCTGTCATATCGAAAAGCGTTAACACATACATTTAATGATACTTCCTGACACTTTGTATTAATTCGTATTATATTTCATCTTTATTCGAAACTAGTGACTAATAACCGACGGTTGGTTTAAGTTAATTTCTCCAAAATCAATTCCTTATTTCAACTTCCTACAAATAAGATTTATATGGAAAATGTGTCTTCTTTATAATTTTCTTCAATTCTGATGTGTATTGATAAATAACAATGAATTGCATTCTGATAAAGTCACCTTTTCTAAAAGTGACGTTGTCGAGTGATAACGTTTATTCTCTACATGCCGTTAAGTCAGTTTTAAAAAACATAAAACATCAAGCAATCAATTTATATGAACCGCTCACGATAAAACCAATATTATGGACTCTACGTATTATATCGAACCAGATTAGCCTGCACAGTCCGCACCGGCTAATCCGGGCCGACACATTCCGTCCCAGGGGGATAGAGGTGTAGAGTAATGATTCCTGAAACACAATTTCCACAGGGGACGTCAAATGTCTTTCCGGGTGAGCAATCGACCCGTTCCTCTATGTGATTCGTGAACGGAGATTCAGTTAAAAGTCAAATGCGGTTATAATTTGATACAGAATTGGGCACATTGCTTTAATTACTTTTTTTTATTTAATTATTTTTATTCAATTATTTTTAGTTTTTATTCGTTTGCTGCCAGTATATCGTTATATATCAGGGCAAAACCTTACACTCAATTAAGTATACAATGCAATCAAGATAGCAAATATCTATGGTACAAGTAACCGACGATGTAAGGCACGATTCAATATCAACACGCGTACATGCCGCAAATTGATAGACTAGAACAGTTGGTACATATCTTGGTTTATATCTCAGAACCAGGTCCCACAGGAGCTGCCTGGGTCGAATAACGTAATAAAAATGAATTCCATATGTTAGTTGTGAAGTGAATATACGAGTCATATATGTAGATATCATAACCGCAGTCTCCAACGTTTTATATATTATAAGAACGACATTTATTTTAGCTTGGCCGAAAACTTAATCTAGATGATGATAAGTTCCTCCTTCTACCATCGAGTTATCATTAAACTATTGTTTATAGAGGTTTCCACGGAATAATTGTTCTTTTTTCTAAAGCTGCTTACTGAAGATGTGTTGTTTGCAGAAATTGTTTTTATTTGGTTGCATTCTTTTACAATAATCGTGCTTTTCCATCTGTATTTTCAGATCCAAAAAAAGTCAATTCACAGTGGATTATCAGGACGACGGCTCGGTGAAATTCAAGGGTGATGACGGAAATTACATCGCCAAAATCGGGACTGGCGTAATGCGATCCAACGACAAAGACGAAGCGAACATCTTCGCCATGAACATCGTGAACCGACCCCTCCTCGTACTGAAGGGTGAACATGGGTTTGTCGGGCTCGTCAACAAGGGTGCGCAAATTAGGTGTAACACGCCCAGCTACGATACATTCGCCGTTACTTGTAATGGAAAGGGTGTGTACACATTAAAAGGTAGGTATTTTTGATTTTCTTGTTAAGAGTGTGAACGCCTGGCGCTTTGATTGCATCTGCATACTGACTACGACTTAGATCAGCCTCGTCAGAGTCTTCACTGTCCACACACATGTGCTGTTACTCTAGATGTTTTCTCTGACAAACATATATAAGTGTAAGTTATCGCAGGGTTAGAGTGATCGCAGGGTTTATGTTGAACTCATTATGTCTCCCCCATACCTGGGGGTGACATATTGTTTTTGCTCGTTCCGTCCTTCCTTCTGTCCTTCCGTCCGTCACACTTGTTTACGTTCAATAACTGAAGAACGCTTGGTATGCAGGTTGGTCATGACTATTGATTTTGATGACAGAAGGTCAAAGGTCAAGGTCATGGTGACCTTGTGAGGTAAAAAATGTTTTCCGCTCAATAACTGAAGAACGCTTGGGCCGAGGAACTCCATACTTTGTATGCATGTTTGCTATGCCCAGTAGAAGGCCCCTATAGATTTTGAGGTCAGTATGTCTAGAGTCAAGGTCACAGTGACCTTGAGCTGAAAGATCACAGTGACAATGAGCTGAAAAATTGTTTGTGCTAAATAACTTAAGAATGCTTTGACCATGGAAGTTAAAACTTGGTGTGAAGGTTGGTCACGACCAACAGATGATCCCTATTGATTTTGAGGTCACTAGGTTAAAGGTCTAGGTCATGGTAACCTTAACCTGAAAAATGGTTTCCGCTCAATAACTGAATGCTTGGGCCCAGGAACTTCAAACTTGCTGTGCAGGTTGGTCACCACCAACAAATGACCCCTATTGATTTTGAGGTCACTACTAGGTCAAAGGTCAAGGTCACGATGACATTGGGCTGAAAAATGGAGTCCAAAACTCAAAAAGTTCATCTCCATCATTTCTTTTTCTCCCCTACGACCACACAAATGGGGAGACAAGCGCTTTTTCAAAGCAATCTCTAGTTAGGAAAGAGTTTGGCCTAGTCCATTGTATATTGTATTAATTCAAAACTACAAGCATCCCAGGAGTCTAGGTTTGACCAGTCTGGGTAATAAGTGAGCTAATAAACCTGATTTGAATTGCCAGTTCAGACATCTTATTTATTTATTATATTTGGCAAATCATGTTTGGCAACATCTTGGGCATTTACTATATAGTTTATCAGTGTTTTTTCTAAACCTTCAACAACATTCTCTCTCCCTGATGCCTGCTATAGAGTTTACAGAGTTTTCTGTCTTGAAATTATCATAAAGGAAACAAAAATGTTACATTTTGAAAACCAGACGTATTATGACGACACAATTAGTTGAAAACATAATGGGAAAATGAAAAAATTGATAACGATACCAAGAATTTGCTGGTTTTATAGGGGTTTTACTCGGATTTCTAAGTTTCTTCAGTTATATCATGGTGACAGTTTACTTATTCATGATTTCTGGGTCAACAAACTAGCCTGTTTACACATCCTGGATGCTAATCTTGAATACCAAGAAGGAACTTAAATTATTTTATCTTCCAATGAGTAGATTATGGGATATATAACTTTTTGTTTACATGTCTACTGGTATGATAAACATTTTTGTTTACATGTCTACAAGTATGATAATCATTTTTGTTTATATATATGTCTACTCATTTTTAGAAATGATTTAATCGCAGGAACTACTTTTCTTAACTATAATTGAACTCTGCAAAAAGTTTTGACCCGGATGGCCGTGCATGCTGACACGGACAGACACTTCGCATCCTGTGGATTTTCTGTTTCAGGAATCATTCGTCAATAACTTTATTCCCCTGAGGTGGAATGTGTCGGCCCGGATGAGTCCATCATATTGGTTTTCTCATAGAACGGCTCAATTATGTTGATATTATAGCAGTCAAAGCACTGAACAAACACAAATAAATAACAGATGTTTTAATTACATTTTCAACATATTTTAACAATGCAAATACAAATCAAAAAGAAATTTGTTATATAAATCACACGGAATTTGCATGTTTAGGCTTACTTCATGAACTGTCTTTCTACATTGAAAATGCAGGCTAGCAGACATAGACCTGTTTATTATCTCATTATCAGTTTATAGGTATACCCTTGTTTAAATACAATCTGAAGCGAGTTTGGTCCTATAATGGGAAGCATAATTCCTCAAGTAGTTTTAAACTTAAATGCCTACACAATAAATGACAAAGGTTGACGTTCTATCGTTAGTCTGTTTTCTACCACGAGCAAGGGTTCACAAACAGCCTGATCTACCAATGTATTCCTCTTTCATACAGCAGTTTCGACAGAAATTCATTATGCGCTACATCTAGATATCCAGAAAATGTTTCTTTTTGTTATGATCGTTCTTAAAATTTAAGTTTCTTTAAGTGTCTTCAACGTGTCTAAGTACAATCTCCAATTTAAACGACAACTAAGCATCTTAATTGTCTTGAACTTCCAATTAGTCTGAACCTACTTAAAACAACGACTTTCAGATCCTACACAACTATTCATAAGAATATGTTTTGAGTTAATATTGGCGGGTATTTTGTCACACCAGATATATAAAATTAAGAAGTGAAAATGGGGAAATATGGAGTTTATAAAGTCGGAACTCAAGATTTTTTCGTATGTTGTGTGTACACAATGTTGTTCGGAGCATAATTATGCGCATGTGTGATGGACATTCTATTTTAGGTGGAGTCATTTATGAATGGACTGTTGTAATTTTGTATGTAATTTCTTAAAACTAGTTAAAATGAATACATGTAGATTTACCTGAAAACATAATTAAGCATGCAAGATAAAAATAAAAAGAATATTACTTCCTTGACTTTGGCCATGAACTTGATCTGACTCAGATTGGAGAAGTGATAATTGTCTGGCCAAAGGCTCTACAATTATCAGTTCTCCCAACCTTGTCAGATAATATTCATTCATTATCTTAAGCCAAGGACATAATTTTCTTTATATTTACAGCTCTTGATAAAGGGAACATTCATTTCCGACACACACAGATGCATTTTGACCCCTCTACACTAAATAACTTTTGAAAACACTCTGGCAAAACAGAAATTGCCCAAAATGAACAATTTTCCCGAAATGTTTTAAAACTTAAAAATCAAACTTTTAATTATAGAGATTTTCCATAGTTTTGCCTAGATGTTTTGAAAAACATTTGATGCAGATTTGATGTAGTTGGACAAGGGTTAAGGTAGTAGATTTCACGGAAAAAGCGGGTTCAACAAATTAAGGCAGTAGATTTCATGTAAAAAGGACTCACAAAATGAAGTAATTTTGACATTCAATGTAAGAAGGAAAAGGTAGTAGATTATCTGTTACTAAAGGTATGACCTACAAGTGACCCATCATATGCATGAAAATATTATTATAGGAATTAAAACAGTAATGTTGTTTGTGGCTTATGAATGAAGCGGGAAAATGATTAGTTAGTTAGTGAGTGAACACATTGGCTGTGTATGTGTTATGTTTTTATGTCATATTGGGGAGTTACAGGTGTGAAATATTACCGGAGGATGGGGGGATAATAAATTGTGATGTATGATTTAAGATATTGTGTTATTGATCTTCATCGCTGAAATGTGGATATATATGCTTAACATCTGTTGCTATAACATTACACAGACAATTAAGTGTGAATGGACAAAATGTGTATGATCTATCTATATAGTGAATCTTATATTGTTCGATGTCGCTATGTATGTATCTGGATCATTATCCAATAGTATACAATCTTCCCTTATGTGACAATTCATGCACTGAAGTGTACATTAATTAACATTGTGATAAAATGTGACAAAAAGAGTGAGCATCCCCCTTGTGAGCTGGGGAACTGGGTTCAATCCCCGGTTAGGTCAAAAAGAGCGATTTCTCTTTCAATGATATTCTCATGTCTGTCTTCGAATAATGTCCATTTTCCAGAAGTGACATTTATTCCCAAGAGATTATAATATAACAAAGCCGAGCCAGTTAGGTCAAGTGACCCTGGATGTCCATCTAGGGGTTGTTAGTTTGAATCCGAGCTTCGTCAACATTCTTTTAAATGTTTGACAAAAATCAGTGCAACAAGCATCAATCCTCTTCCCCCTATTGGCTAAAAGTTCGAAAAAACAGTTAGTTGCTTGGAAATTTTAAGACCGCTATGTGCAGTATCTGTGTAAGAAAGCAAGTAACACATGGGTAGGGGAACTCCGGCCACAGTGATATGACTGAAAAAGTGTTTAAAACTGTGTTAAACCCCAACCAATCAATACTGTATACAGGGTTAAAGCACAAGTTAAATTTTAATTAAAATGATCAGATCAATGACCTTGACACTAGTATGAGTTAACATTTACATCATGATCGAGATTAAGAAGATATTATAGGTAAAGCTAATGAGAAAGTGTTTGTAAATTATTGATATATGTTATATTAACCACATCATTGGAAAGGCATGTCAAAGGAGATGTTTAACCAGTTAAATCAGTTAACATGTTTATGGTTTTCTTACCCTTTCCCTTATGTGGTAGATTCAGAGAGTGCTTGAAAAACATCTAAAGTAAAAAATATAATTACTGCGGAATTGAAAACGTTGTTGAAAAAGGATTGATTTATTGATTTATTGGAGTCTTACACCATTTTCAACAGAATTATAGTTCTGTTATGGCTCCCAGTTCACCTATCCATGTGTTTCTTGCTCTTTCTATATTAAGGCCACTGGTTATTTTCCCACATTAACTATTCAGCAGTAGACATAGGAGAAATTGCTTATTTTGAACCATTTCTCCTTTTGCCACAGGCTCGGCCAACATTCTTTCCGACATTTGACAAAAGTCAATGCGACATGCGTCATTTGTCTTTCACCAATGGGCTTA
>JAUELF010242214.1:1691-12500 GCA_031471495.1 Clinocardium nuttallii | reverse complement strand
ATAATTTTTGACATAATAAAGGTCAATATCTGTTGTTGTTGTTTTAGATCTAGTACAAACCAAACACTTACCTAATTACTTTTGGTGGTCTGTGACTATAGGAATGTTTGACACTGCATTTCTCTATGTATTGTCTATATATATGTTAATGTTTTACACTGCATTTCGCTATGTAATGTTAAATGTCTATTATATTAATGTTTTACACTGAATTTTGGTTTGTATTTTCTTATACTGGATTTCGCTATATATTGTTTATATATATTTCATTATGTATTTTCTTACGCTGCATTTTGCTATGCTATGTATTGTCTATATATATGAATTGTTTTACACTGCATTTTGGTATGCATTGTGTATATTTAATTGTTACATACTGCATTGACCTATCAATTCTCCATAAAATTCTTACATTGAATTTTAATATGTATTGTCCGTAAAGGAATATTTTACTTAATATACATTTATATTTTGCTTTGTGTATCAGCAATTATATTTCCTTTAATGAGTTTTCATTTTATACTGTGCATGGCTACTTTATGGTAACTATAGTATGACTCAAGAGTTCCTGAACTATAGTTGTCCTTATGAACGTCTGTGAAAACAAGGTCTATCACTGTATTAAAGTTTTTTGTTGGTTCAACTACTGTTTGATAAAGACTAAATGTTTGAAGCATTTCTGTAAGTTTATCGTATTTCTTGTCTCTGGAGTTGAAATCCCCCATTATAATACAACTTTCAGAAGTTGTAACTTGTGGTAACACACCAATTAGAGCTTGGTGCAGATTTTTCCAACTTTCTTTTGGTCTGCTGTATACACAAAGTACACTGATATCAACTGGTTTTGTTATTTTAAGTAACACCATTTCAATAGACTGAACTGTGAAGTTGACTGTTGTACACACTATATCACTTTTAGTGAACAGGACAATTCCATATGGTGACCTAGTAGATTGGTAGTCATGTCGATGGGTTTTGAAATCTGGTAACGATACATTATCAGCAGCACATAATTTTGATTCTACAAACATCAAGACATCACAACTGGAAAAATCATGATCTGCTGCTATATCATCGAAATGTAAGTTAACAGACTGGGCATTCTGACAACAAATCTTAAATGATGTTTGTGGCAAACTGTACATAGGTGTGTAGCACAATTGAAGCTGACACTGATTTCTTAAACGTTCCATTTCTAAACCGACTTGTCCATCAACAGTTATTTTTGATGGATCAAATGGTTTCAATATATGTAATCCATCAAGGGATGTTACTCTGCTGAGTGCTACATAATGAATGTGAGATCTTTTCTCATTTGGCAACTGGACCACAACATTATTCAATGTATCTCCTTGTGATCGATCTGTGCACTGTTTTTGCAGCAGAAAGTTGAAGAGGATACTGAGATCTTTGTATCTTAGCATTTTTGTATCTTCCAACAGAGAATTGCCTTAACACTTTGGTAATTGGTGTCCAGCTTCTGTCAATTCCATTAGTAAATAGATGCTTACAGTTTCTTCTCTTTTCTCTGCCAATGGTAGCAACATCAAATAAAATCCATATGACTAATGGTGTTCCAGATGAATTGCAAGTAAGCATTTTGGTAACACCACCTGCTCCATTGACCAAACCATCCTCTACATCAAGATTCACAGTCAGCTCATTTCGCAACCCAATGGCAGTTCTATAAACCTTTGATAGTCCAGTAGCATCTCCTGCTTTTACAGGAGCATTTGATAGGATTTTGTTTTTTACTTCCAATGAAACATCACCAATAACAACATCAAAAGCAGGAAAAGTGATTTTCTCAGTTGAGCACTGGTTAAATGCATTGATGTTGCGACTCTCAACAGCCTTGTTGTAGTAAAGAATGAATGTTGCACCAACTGGGCAGTCTTGTAAAGGGTTGTCTGTAATGCGAGTTTTCATAAGATCAATGTCATCTTCTGTCTGTTTGCCTTCTCTAATGTTGTTGAGTGCCTCGGCAAATCTTTTATCACCAGCCTGTCGCATTATGTCTGTCAACTCATATAACTTCACTTTGTCTAACCAAACATGAGGAGCTAGAATATCGCAGCTATCCACATTTCCTGGATATTGAAATATCCAGCGATCCATTACTGGATGGAGTTGAAATAAATCGCCAATGCATACAACACTGACTCCTCCGAATGGAATGTTGACCTGCTTAACTTCTTGAAGACGATAATTTATGAAAGAGAAGAGTTTGTGACCGCACATGGAAATCTCATCTATAAATAATATCTTCAACTCGCCCAATTGAGTTCTTAAAGTGTTGAGTTTTTCAGATGTGAGAGGTCTGTAATTCAAATTCTGGTTTGCAGGGATGCTGAATGCAGAATGGATAGTTTTCCCACCAATCAAATATGCAGCTTTACCTGTTGGAGCTGTCAGCATGATATAAGTTTGGTCGGGTTTAGAACCTGGAAGTGTATTGTAATGCCTTATTAAAGCTTGATGTAATGTCTTTGTTACATGCGATTTTCCAACACCAGCACCCCCAGTTAAAAATATGAAAATTTGTTCATCTGCAGATTTTACCTTTTTGAGTATATGATTAAAAATCTCTCTTTGCCTTGTATTTAATACCCTAACATCTGCTCTGAACGGAGAATCTGAAACACGGTTTTTTATCAACTCTTGCCTCACATCTGTTCCACAGGAGCTATCAACACCAATATCTGCACCAACATCATATTCTATAAACAATAAATTGTCTTCGGCAGTCTCGATATCTCTATCCATATCCTGCAATTCTGCATGTTGAACTGTTGGGGCAACCTCATCTAATCGCTCATCATTCTTTTCAAAGTTTTCTTCCACCTGTCTCTCAGCCATATCAAGTTTTTCTGAAAAATGTTGATATTCATTTCTTTTAGCATCAACTTCTATGTTGACTAGATTGTACTCATCTTCATAAGTTGAGCTACTTCCGAGGAGATTAGCTTCATTCCACCAAGGGTAAAACAGAAGTAACAACTCACGAAAATGATTTTCCGGATCTTTTTTCACATCGTATCGAACAGAACGTAGGACTTTTGATTTCTTCCTTTTACGAAGTGTTGATCCACTTGACAGTTTAATTAAACCTGTGTTAATCTTTTCTGTGAGGTCTTGATTTGGATTGTCATCTTCATTGTCTTCCATATCACTTTCCTTTGCATCATGAACCTTTTTTGGTTTTCTTTTGTTCCTTGAAACCAAGTCATACCAGATAGCAAAATCTGCAAGGCACATATCCTTCATCTTTATTGGTCGTTCTCTGTATCTGCTAAACACATTGGTACTTTGGATGTCAACAGAATCATCAGGTAGTATTTGAATAAGTTCTTCACTTTTCAGTATAAATGGTCTCTCTTCAGGTGGACTGGTATTAATGAAGATAACAGATCTACTACTCCGTCTTAATGGCATCTGTAATGAAATGAAAACAGCTTCCTGAGCACTCATTTCTGAATGCCTAGTGAACTTGTTACCAATAGCACGAACTTGACTACGGATATCACTGCCATTCTGCTTTGCTTCTTCACAAGTTTTTCGGAGAAGTTCACTCGTACCTCGCTGGCCTTTACTTATATAACTGACAATATACATGGCACATGCATATGCATCCAATACAAACTGGATATCATGATTGGCTTGCCACGCTTGCATAATATTGTGTGAATAGCCATTTACTCGGACAGCATCTGGTGATCTTTTCAGGAACACTTTTGGATCAGTAATGGAGCTTCGGATAGCTAGAAGGTATTCTTCCTGAGAAAGATTTAATGACTGTAGCAAATCTTCAAAGCTTTGTTCTGATGTTGTTCCGATATCTGACAATGCAATGTCAATTATGTCCCAATTTTCTTTATGGGTAATCATCTCTTCAGAAGGTATATCTTCAAGTGGCTGTAAAATTTTAGTATTCTGCATAGGCGGTAAAGGAAAATTAAAACGACACTGTTTCTTTTTCTTCTTTCTGCAGGTATGGGAGTGCCTGTGGATTTGGTATTTCACCATTGGATCATCAGAACGAGATGTAGTAATATGATTTGATATGAAAGATTCAATGTCTTCTATTGGGTCAACATTGAGCTGAGGTGCATTGTCAATCCATAACAGACCATGAATATGTGGAGAGCCACGATGCTGAAACTCAATACGGTAAAAAAAGTCTTTGACGATGCCAAGTGGTGCCGTTTTGTTTAACATAAATATCTTGAAAAACTGTTGTACTCTAAAGTCAAAATAACGAGCAACAACAGCAACAGTTACTGGATCGGATTTGATAAGACGGGTTTTCATGTCCCATGTCATGTTATTGACCTCTTCTTCGGAATACTGTTTGTTCTCCAAAAGTCTTCCTAGCGACTGGAGTAATGGAACCCAGTGAGTTTCAGCAGCAGATAGACTTATGAACCATGTTGGAAGGCCAAGTTGCCGAATCATGGCAAATATGTCTTTCTTTGCACTTTCCCAATATGGAGGAGAGCCGCGGAGTGACCTGAATATACGATAACCTTCATCCAATTTGACCATGTTGTCAACAACCTGTTTGTCCTTGACATCTTTTGCTGTATAAGTCTTCCCCTTGGTCTTATTTCTTCTCATGGACAACCATACCTTATCTTGAATTTGCTTTAATTGTAGTTTTCTTGTTTTAAAAAAGATGTTTGTGATATGTCGAGCTGCTCTTCTGTCACTTCTTCTTAACTCAGATTTACACAAATCAGAATACTTCACAGGCACGTGTCTGGTTTCATTAGCTGGTCTAGTTTCTCCACAAAATATGGTTGGGAAGACCAATTCCTCAATGTTGTCTGTGAAGATACTGATAGGTGTATTTCCTTCACTAGGAGCTACAGACATGTTGTGTTTACCATCCATTTCTATAACTGATGGTGTTAACATTGTATCCATTTCTCCACTGGCAGGCCTGTCACCTTCATCTTCACTCCATTCATCAGAATCGATGTTCTTTTGTTCAGGGGAGATATGTGTATTTTGTTGGTTGTCAGTATCAATAAGAGGTGGTATTACCATTGTTTCCATTTCTCCATTGGCAGACATGTCACCTTTTTCTTCACTCAATTCATCAATTTCAATGTTCTGTTGTTCAGGTGAAGTGTTCTGTTGATTGTCTATAAAATTACCCCAGTCTGTACCCTGTAACTGTATTATCGAGTCTTCTAACCAATTTTCATCAACACCATTTTGAACAATTGAACTAAACAGTGGTTTGGCTAGTAGAGTACGAGTAGCATCCAAACATTTATGTCGTCGAACGTTCTCATACATATAGTGAGAAGTATACCGTAGTCTCCTCTTCAGTTTCACGGGGACGGTGTCAGATTGATCAAGTCTTCTAGGCAACATTTGAACAGTAGTGATGTTGTCCGCTGGAACATTTACCACATTGCCATGAACACATGCCTGCCTACCACTTGGCAGTTCCCTCATTTGCATGAATACATTGACAGGTGAAACTAATCGTTCTTCAAGACAATTAAGGTCAAGTTCATTTGTTGTAGGTGGGAAACTCATTCCATTTACTTTGCTAAGTGGAGGTATCTTTTTTCTTTTTAAATAAGAAAGACATGTGTGGCATATACTGTTTGACTCGCTTATACACTGGTTTCTCAATTCATCGGGTATGTTCAGTCTAGGTACCTTTACTAAAGAATGACTGAAAAACAACTGAGAGCAACATGTGCACTCAAAGTCACAACATTTACTTACTTCTTTTTTAAATAATTGAATGACATTATATATACTATTGTTTAAGGAATTTTTCTTTGAAGAAGTTTTCATCCTTTTATTGCTAATATGTTCTCTCCTACTACTCTGTCTTTTTGTCTGTTTTTTTAAACGGTCAACTTCCTTAACATACAAATTTTCTCTTGCTTTCGCTCTTCTTGATGTATCAATTTCTTGTTCTTTCTTTCTATTTTCAAAATCTTCTCTGACATTTTGGTGACATTTTTTTCTTTTCTTTAGGTCACCTGAGCACTTTGTGCTCAAGGTGAATTATTGTGATCGCCTTTTGTTCGGCGTCCGTCGTGCGTCAACATCTTCTCAGTAACCAGTGGGTCAATTGAAATGAAACTTCACAGGAAGCATCCTCTCAATGACATTACTAGAATTCCTTCAATTTGTTGAGATCCATGCATAATTCTGGTTTACATGGCAACGAAAAGAAAATAACTTTAAAATACTTATTCTCCCAAACTGGTAGGCAGATTTTCAAAGAATTTTGTAGAAACGTTCCTATGAGATTCTTTCAAGCCATGTTGATTGGTCGAAAAACATGACCGCCAGGGGGCGGGGCTATTATGCCTTATGTCGCTTAAGTGAAAACTTCAAAAATAATCTCCAAAAGTGTCAGGTCAATTTTTTACTAGAAATGTTCCTATGGTGACCCTCTATAAGATTCCTTCAACAAAAGTGGATTGGTCGGAAACTACGACCACCAGGCTTATATGGCTAAAGTGAAAATAAAAAAAATCAGGCGAGCGATCCATGGCCCTCTTGTATAAAATGAATTAGTATGTATACATGTACACATATTAAGTTAAATAATTGAGATTGAAACTTAATTATTAAGAAAGTTATTAAATAATTTTCCTTAAGTATTATGTGCACCAACCTCAAACAAGTTAATGTGAAACTATATTATCTGTGTGAGTGCAGTTAACACTGTTTCGCACTAAATAATTCCAGTTTTACTTTGAGTTTAAGTGTCTAAACTACTAAAATTGATAAAAAAAAAGTTATTTCAGTTGAAACCCTTTCATGCATAAATCCTAATCATGAATTAATGATAAAGAAAAAACAAACATTTCATTTAAATATTAAAAAATATATACTTGATACTGTTTCGTATTTAGTTTAAACTTCGAGAAATATCATTGTTTGAAAACATAGGTACCTTTCGCTGAAATGATATTAACCCCTTCCCTCATACGACTAAGAATATATTTCGTCAACAAATAAAAAATCTTAATAATTGAACGGATCACCTATGACTAAAAGTGGAAACCATTGTGGCAAAAGGAGAAATTCCTCTTCTTGGGCAATTTCTTCTTATGTTGCTATGTTTTCAAAAAGACGTCTGCTGCAGGGGCGTCAGAAAGCGTCAATATGACGGAACGGGTTAAAAGTAGAAATTGATTCATAAATGTAAATCCTCCTTTTTCCAAAACGTTATCAAAAGAGTTCTGCAAATTGCATTTATGATAAATATGAAAAGAGATCATCTTGTGTATACATGAAAGATTGTTGGAGTCTTCAATATTTGGCAGCTTTTCGAAGCAGATTATCTGATCTCAACGTTTAAATGATGCAACACTAGCTATGGTTGGTTTTTCAGTGATCTGGCTCATTTTGTCATGCCAGTGCATAAGAAAAGGCATAAGTTTGTGAACCTATAGATCAGGATCAGTCTGTGCATCAATACATGATCAAGATCTACAAAGTGCACATACCACTTACAAACGCTTGATATAAGATTATGTCAACTTGTGTGATTCTGATGAGACTGAGCAGGTGGACAAGATAATCTTATACTGTTGTTCAGAAATGCCATCTTGTGCTTTTGTCAATGCACTTGCTCATTATAGTTTGACTGTATTCGGATAATGTGAAATTAAGTGACTCAATATATCATATTTCTAAATGTCAAAATGTATTTTCCTTATGTATTACAGAATGTTGTCCGTGTCAGCCACTTCTCACCAGGGGGATATGAAATACCATTGGGCTGGTAAACAATGCACAACTAACAGCCTTGCTGAAATGCTATTTACAAAAATAAAGATACCAAGCAAATGGCTTACAACATATTTAGACTCGGTACTAGACAGGGGTGATCAGCTGTACCAAAATGTTGATTTATCCAAATATTTATTAATATCGGAGTTACCAAAACAATTCGAAACATTTAGTTTAACCGTTTTAAGTTCATATTGTGGGACACTAGATATAAATAACAGAATGTCCATTTTACAGTCTTTCCGACGTCCTTAATCGAATAGATATTTTTTGCTTTGTGAGGGTGTTATATACAATGGCAATGATTAATAACAATGAGCAGTATTTCTTGTTTGATTCCCACAGCAGGAATGACTGTAATGCCCTGCACAGATGGCAATTCTGTAATTATTGGCCATAACAGCCTCTATGATCTGGAGCAATGTGTAAGGCATTTGTTTTCAAAGCTTTTCTCCAACAAAAACCATTACTTTGAGGCAACAACTGTTGTCTTAGAGCCTAACAATTTACATGCAGAAGGTTGGAACACGTCTTCAAGCTTTTCAGGGTTTTCTGAAATGAGTGATGGAGAATATGCTTGTAGAATGTTTATAACACTAGAAAGGCAAAGTAAGTTAACACAAAATATCTAAGCAAAGTTGACACATTACTAAGTAGTAATTCTGACTTATCCAGCTTGTTAGAAGACAGTGAAAATACAGACCAAGACATACCTTCAGACACAGAAAGCAATCACAAAAAAGACATTGAAAACCCTTTGGAAGCAAACATATATTGCAAATGATAGCCAAAAACAAGAAAAGGAGAAGACATATAGTAAAGACCAAACCATGGTAACAGATCAAGAAATATATAGCACATCTGATGTTATAACTGATTTTACTCAACATGAAAGGATGATTGATGATGCAATCAACAAATTAGATAACTCCAGAGTATACTTTGAAGATATTGATTTAAATACCATATATAATTCCAATAGTGATTCAGTTGATTATTTACCATCAGAGAATGACATTGCAATAACGGTTGAAAAGAGTGATGATGGAATTCCATTAAGTTTTGTGGCAAAAAAACCTAAATGGTTATCAGAAAAAGAAAGCCTTTATCAATTATCTGATTGAAACAGGCATGCCTGATAACGACGAAACAGAACAAACACCAATTAAAAATGTAGCTAAAACAGTTGAACAAAAGAAACTAGATGTAGAAAAAGAGACATTGAGAAATGGAGAAGAAATGTATCAAAGAGACTAATAAATGAAGGAAAAAGAATACCAAAATAAATATGGTCATACCAAAAATGCTAGAAAAATACAAAATGCTTGTGGAGACAATTGTCGCTTCAAATGATCCAAATGTTTTAGGTCAGAGGAAAGGGAATCTATTTTCCACGATTTTTGGAAATTGGGTAATATTGCAAAACAGAGACAATTCATAATTAGATATTCAACAAGATTGCCAAAGAATGCACACAATTAAGTGTTATTTCCCAATTAGTAACCAGCATGACGTAAGAATATGTAAAAAAGTTTTGTAATAAACATTGAACATATCCCAAACCACATTAACAACTGAACATACAAAATGTATCACTTCCGGGCGTGGTCGACGATGATGAGAGGGGAAATCTGAAAAAGCAGGCATAACTTAATAGAAGATGAAGCACTTGACTTCATAAGAAATCATGTAAAATCTTTTAAGTGTTATGAATCACAGTATTGTAGAAAAGATAGCAAAACGGTTTATATAGATCGTAAATTAAATCTTAACCAAATGTACAAACTGTACTCTAAGGAATGTGATATAGAACACAGGCAGAAGGTTAATCACCATTTATAAAGAAAATTCTTTAAAACTGAATTCAATATTTCATTTCACACCCCAGGAAAATATTTGTGCGCATCATTCGGCCAAGCATCTTTGGAAGAAAGGTCTCGAATGAAAATTGAATAAGACATGCACATTAAAAAAAATCCTGTGCATGAGAAAGACAAGGAACGTGCATGCTTTGATAAATGCATTTGCGTTTCTTGTTTTGATCGTAAAGCAGTTCTAACTAGAGATTGCTTTGAAAAAGCGCTTGTCTCTCCATTTGTGTGGTCATAGGGGAGAACAAAAAATGATGGAGATGAACTTTGTAGTTTTGGACTGGAGATGAAGCCACAGTAACTTTAAGGTTGGGCCTATTAACTTGTAGACAATAGTGAACATGTATAGTTGTTATTTTTTTTAAGAATGAACGTAATGTGGATGTAAGAAGTACCATATTGTTTTTATTTCGATATGGAGCAAGCAATGATCACTGAATAATAAATGATGGATTAGTGGAATGCTGAAAAGGCTCATTGTCACTGTGACCTTTCAGCTAAAGGTCACATAAACTTGACGTTCTGACATTAAAATCATTTGGGGTCATCTACTAGTCATGCAAACCAAGTATGAAGTTCCTATGCCAAAATGTTCTTCAGTTATTAAGCGGAAACAAGTGTGACGGACTGACGGACGGAAACCATTTTACAGGTCAAGGTGTCATGATTATCCTGTATACCAAGTTCATGGGTCCAAACAATCTTCAGTTATTGAGCGGAAACCTTTTTTCAGCCCAATGTCATCGTGACCTTCACCTTTGACCTAGTGACCTCAACATTAATAGGGTCATTTGCTGGTGGTGACCAACCTGCACACCAAGTATTAACTTCCATGGCCGAAGCATTATACGGTTATTAAGCAAAAACAATTGTTCAGCTCATTGTCACTGTGACCTTTCAGCTGAAGGTCACTGCGACCTTGACTTTAAACGTACTGACCTCAAAATCAATAGGGGTCTGCCACTGGGCATGGCCAACCTGCATACCAAGTTTTGAGTTCCTCGGCCCAAGCGTTCTTCAGTTAATGGGCGGAAACCATTGTTTACCTCACAAGGTCACCATGACATTGACCTTTGACCTTCTGACTTCAAAATCAATAGGGTCATCTACTGGTCATGATCAACCTACATACCAATTATGAAGTTCCTAAGCCCAAGCGTTT
>JAUELF010242193.1:0-12504 GCA_031471495.1 Clinocardium nuttallii | reverse complement strand
GTTAATAATAGAGGGCCATGTGGAAGATTAGTTTTAAACTAAATGTGTCACCCTCTTAAAATAAAGTCTCTTATCTTATCTTATCTTTATCTTATCTTAGCTGTCGATGCGCCATAAAACAATATACATTCATTCATTAAGTGACCCACTATCAGATTCACTCAAGCCATATTGATTGGTCGAAAAACTTGGCGGTGCTATTTTGCCTAATATGGCTAAAGTGAAAACTTAAAATTTCTTCTCCTCCGAAAGTGTCATGCCGATTTTCAATTAATTTACTAGAAATGTTCCTAGGGTTACCATCTATGAGGTTCCTTCAAGCCATGTTGATTGGTTAAAAAACATGGCCACCAGTGGGCGGGGCTCTTTTGCCTTATATGGCTATAGTGAAATCTTCTCCTCCAAAAGTGTCAGGCCAATTTTCAAATAATTTCATAGAAGTGTTCCTAGGGTGACCCTCTATCAGATTCCTTTAAGCCAAGTTGGTTGGTTGGAAACAAGGCCACCAGGGGGCGGGGCTTATATGGCTAAAGTGAAGAAAAAATGAAGTAAACGATCCAGGACCATCATGGCCCTCTTGTTTCAATAAGTATACTGTTAAATTATTGTTAAATATATAATAGTTTTTTTTTATATTTTTGGCTAGATCTAACTAGGGGCGTAGCTTCCTTTAGGCACTAACTGTAGGCACATACCTTCACTTTTTTCCTCTAAAGTGCCACAAAATTAAGCTGCGGCGATATAGGATTTCAAATTTGTTCAGGGGGGCATGCCTCCGGACCCCCCTAGATGAATGAGGCCTACACATTTGTTATTGCCAAGCTACGTCCCTGTTTTCAAAGTTGTCTGCTCCAGATTTGTGGTATGTGGGAAATGGTCGAGATCTCATTGTGTTTATACATGTATATTTCAGGGAAACACCTGCAACCATGAATCAAGGATTTGGTCCATACAAAAATGGTAGAAAATATTTTATCTAAATTCTAATGAGCTGATCAAGCTTAAGATCTGGACAGTAATTAAAAATATTCAATTCAGGTGTTTAAATCATGGGTACTTAACTATTTTTGTACAAAACCATTATGAGGAATCTGCTGTGATAGAGTGGTAAGCATCAAGGAATTGAAATTTGGTGTCTCAGGTTTGATCCCAAGTCGCTGCTATGCGGTCATGGTTGAGTGCCCTTTGGCAAGGCTCATTTCATAGCCAAGTTCTGGTTTGTTTACCCAGGAATCATGAATGAACTGTGGCCATGATATAAATGAAATAATGTTGAAAACGTCATTTTGAACCCCAATAAAACAAAACCTTTATTACTTGTTACTCCCAATTCTTTATTTTCTGCATAATGACCCTGCAATTAAAGGCCATCTGTGCTCAAAGACCGTATTATTGTGTTCCCATGGGTGGTCTTGATACACTGGTTCCACTGTACTTGGAATGAGAACATATGAAGTCTCTCTCTCTCAGGTTTCGTCTGAGTGCCTACAGCCTAGGACTGAGAAATAATAAGATATTTACCCTTTCCCACAAACATTAATCTGCAGCAGATGACTTTTAAAACATTTTTGCCCAAAAAATCACCAAATACATTATTTGCTTATCTTTTCAAAAGTCGTCCATTGCATAGGTGTCAGAATGTGTCTATATATGAGAAAGGGTTAATATTTACCTATTTTTTTTTCTTGGCAAAAGCCACAGTGTGTCTGACTCCATTCTTCGATCATTCTTTCATTGAAATAGGTTTTTATACCCCCAGATACATAGTATATGGGGGCTATATAGGAGTCACGCTTGACGGTCGGTCGGTAAGGACATTTCTTGTGAACACTATTTCTCAGCAACCCTTCATCAGAATTTAATATACCTTCACAGGACTGATTGATACCAACCCTACTTGTGCATACTGAGAGCATGTTGCACATGTAGCTGGTGGGGGTATTCATCACCTTCAGTGATATTTCTAGTTTCTCATATTTTTTCCAAGATGTTTTCAAAGTCATCTGCTTCAGATATGTTCTATGTGGGAAAGGGATAACGTCATATTTAACCCTTTCCCACAAAAAACTTTAAAAACATGTAAAAAATAAGGAAACATTTTATGAGCAATTTCTCATTTTGATGTTATGTTTTCAAAAGTTGTATGCTGAAGATACTTTAAATGCTTCTATTAACATGAGAAGCAATTCCTTCTTTTGCCAAAATGTTTTTAATTTTTCTATGCCTGTTTTCAAAAAATTGGACATATAATAGTTTTAACCTGTTTAATCGCTCTCTAAATTTGCCTGATGTATAACCAATTATCACTATACTTGGTCTCAAAAAAACAGGACAGGCGTATTTTGTGACAGTAAGCAAGCAATATCTTTACACACAAAAGTGACACAATATTATCAAAATTATAATTCTAGTTATCCAGATGAGAAATATTTTATCTGCAGCTATTTGATAACCGTTTCCCACATTCACAGGATTCTGATGCCTCTTCAGCAAACTACTTTGAAAACATAGTGACAATTGTAGAAATTGCTTATAATGAGCAATTACTCCTTTTGCCATAATATCTTTAACTTTATTAAATATATAGAAATATATTGGACAGCTTTTCATATTATTAAAAAAAATTAAAATGTATCTGCAGACATGTCAAATATTGTCTGTATATAGAAAAGCACATTTCAACTCTATTCAGTTTTTATACTATCAAGTTCAACGGATAAGAATGTATATCGTAGTACTTGAATGTAAAGCTGATTTTTTTAAATCTTATACAGTCATGTACAATATTATGTTCCTAGATATATGAATATAACATGTACAAAATACTCAAATGCATTTCATTTAAAGAGACTTTTAAGAATTTTGACTCAATGCTTTAACTCTTTCCATAATTGAATGGATAGCCTATGACAAAAAGTGGCACGTTTTGCGCAATATCTTCTTTTGTCACTATGTTTTTAAAAAGCCGTCTGCTGCAGCGGAGTGAGAAAGCGTCTATATGAGGGAAAGGGTTAAGATTGTTTGTATGTGGGATGGGTTAAATTATTACTTCTGCATACTCCTTTTACAGAATTCAAATATGAAGAACCAGAATTCCGAGTGACAGATGAAGTAAAAAATAGATTCCAGGAAAATGGATTCATCATAATAAGGTTCTACCATTCCCTCATATAGTCTACAAATCAGCTGCAGAAGACCTTAAAACTATTAAGGAAAAAATATGGAAATTATCTATGAATGAAAGGATACTTATTGAAACGATATGAAAACTTTGCAACTTCTTCTTTTACTTGAAGTTTTTAAAACCCCATTCTGCAGATATGTCAAGTTGTGTCTGAAAGCTGGAATGGGATCGACTTTTCATTTCTCAAAAAAAAAAACGATGAGAAAAAAAAACGAGCACAAATTGGTCTAGGTTCCTTCATGGCCACTGATACATGTCCTAGGTTCCTTCTGGGCCACTGATACGTGTCCCAGGTTCCTTCATGGCCACTGATACGTGTCCTAGGTTCCTTCTGGGCCACTGATACGTGTCCCAGGTTCCTTCTGGGCCACTGATACGTGTCCCAGGTTCCTTCTATCAACTTTCAAGTATTCTTATACATTAATTTTATGATTTGACTTTTTCCAAAATATGGATGCATTTTGAATCCTGCAGTCGACAACTTACATTGTGACAAAAGGAGATAAATTGCTCAAGACAAGCTATTTCTCCTTCTGTCACAATGTTTTCAATTATATTCAATAGTAACACATTTAGTTATAGAGAATTTCCATCTTTTTGTTTAGATATTTTCGAAGTCAACTGCTAAAGAATTGTTGTATGTGGGAAAGGGTTACACCTGGTAGTACCCTTTATTGGTTCAGATAATTCAAGCTGTATAAATAAGATAGCATTAATTCTGTAATGCTATAAATAAGACTGGATAATGATTAAACAGGCTTTCTCCAACAATGTCTCTCCAATTGGAACTCTTGGCTTAACCCTTTCCCACATACAACAGATCTGCAGCAGACGACTTTGAGATCATCTTAACCCTTTCCCACATACAACAATTCTGCAGTAGATGACTTTGAAAACATATCGGCAAAAATGTAAAATATCTCCATAAATGCTCGTTTTGAGCAATTTCTCCTTCTGTCACATTTTTTTCAAAAGTTGTCTGCTGCAGAGGTGTCAGAAAGCATCTATATGAGAAGAAAGGTTTAAGTTCAGAAACCCTTTCCTACATTCAACAAATTTGCAACAAACAACTTTGAAAACATCAAGATAAAACTTTGGATAATCTCTATAGATGAGTATGTAACTATTGAATACAGTTGAAAACATAATTATTTGTGGCAAAAAGAGAATCTGCTTGTTTTGAGCAATTTTCCTTGTGTCACACTGTTTTCAAAAGTAATCTAATGCGGAGGCATCAGAAAGCATCTATATATATTGTGGGAAAGGGTTGACTGGACTTACTCTCAGTGAGACGATTCTATTGAATTCCCTCAACACTGGGTTCAGAGCTGAGTTAAGAATTTGAAGAGCATGAACTATGCATCAATCTCATTCAGAGCTCTCACTCACAGTGAGCTCTGTGAATAACTTCTTGGTGCTTTAACACTTTTCCATCTGCAGGCACATTTTGATAAATTTCTAATCTGCAGATGAAACATATAAATTCTGAGGTTAAGTAGTTTTGCATATTTGATATGTTTTTTAAATCAATTTATCACTAACAGAGTTGTGGCCCTTGATATCATATTTCGTATGTTGAGGCATTCATGAGCAATGAAAACACTTATATTCCTTCAGACAATTTCAAAGTAAATGAATTTCAAATATCATATATCAGGTATACCAACAGCTTTGAAAACATTGGAGAAAGTTTATGTATTTACACTTCCCACATACAGCAAATATGTAGCAGATGACTTTGAAAATCTCTAGGCAAAACATGAAAATCTCTATAAATAAAGGTTTAATATCTGAAAAAAATTGAAAACGATGTGGCAAAAGGTGAAATTGCTTGCTTTGAGCAATTTCTCCTTTTGTCACAATTATTTCAAAAGTCGTCTGCTGCAGTGGCATCAGAAAGCGTCTATATGTGAGAAAGGGTTAATTAATGTAAGAATTGGAACAGACATTTAACATTTTATCAATGGGAAGACTTATTTTGTTGTTACACCTATAACATTTAGGAACTTGTTGGACATTGAAGAAATTGCAAAGATAAAGAAGGGTTTAGAAGAATATGGACTGGTAGAGAAGCATGCTTACGGGGTAGGTATTGTCTATTTCTTTTATAGGGTGCCTACCAAACTGAGAAAAAAATTGTCTATTTTAAAAAAAAAAAATTTTTTCAATAAAGTTGAAAGCCCCTTTTTTGGAACCCCAGTGACAAATTGTCTTGAGATCTTTGGAGGCGACAGCTTAAGGTGAATTATTGGGAAAACTCTCTGTCCATTGGTTTACTGTGGTTAAAACTACATCTCCTCCTGGGCCAATTTTAATTAAACTTCACAGGAATGTTACCTTGGTGATCTTCTTTTGAAATTGTTTAAAGATTTAATTTTGATATGCAAACCTTGGTTGCTGCAATTATAAATTGGGAAAATGTCCAAATTTTAAAATTCTTCTCATCTTAATCTGCTTGTCTGTTTTCAAGGTAGTTTGAGAGAAATGTTCCTTGGAAAAAAGCCTACAAAAGTTATTCTAGCCATATTGATTCAGAGATTGCCACCAAGAAAGGGGATAAAATGACAAAACCTCAACCAAGCCATAACTGACAAAAACCTATTTCAAGATAATTTCATGGAAATGTTCCTTAGTTGACCCTCTACACCATTTGTTCAAGCAAAATTATTCGATTAAAATGAAAGGCAACTGGTGACATTAACCCTTTCCCTCATTTGACAATTCTGCAGCAGACGACTTGAAACATATTTTGTCAAAAACTGGAAAATCTTTGTAATTGAATGGATAACCTATGACTTAAAGTGGAAAACATTGTGGCGAAAGGAAAAATTGCACGTTTTGTGCAATTTTTTCTTTTGTCAATATGTTTTCAAATAGTTGTCTGCTGCAGAGGCGTCAGAAAAATGAGGGGAAGGGTTAAAGAGTGGTAAAATGACCAATTTTTCGGAACTCTCCTCTGCATCTTCTTGTTTCATTTCAAAAAAAGATAATTTATTATTCATGTTAATATATTGAATAAGAAACCCAGTACCAAAGCTTTAAATTGAATATAGGAATAGCCCTTAAAGCTACCATTAACCATACTTCTCCACATTTTTGCCTTTGAACGTAATTGCTGCATATTTGCATCAACCTCCTTTTTACAAATGTTCTTACAGGTCCCTGATGGTCATGGCAGAGAACCAAAAATGATGCTCTGGAGTCACCCTGGTGATGATGTACTAGGAATGGTACCCCGCACACACAAAGTTTCATCCACTTGTGAACAAGTATGTATTCCTTTTCGTATATGACACAGTTCATTGATATGTTTGAACTATTGTTAAAATTGAACATCAATGGTGAAGAGTTTTCACTAGAAATGGTACATGGATTTGGTTCAAGTTGTCTCATCCACTTTCAAAATTGTAGTGGTGGCTTTTTCAAGTAGAGTTAAGATTCAAAGATCAATATCTCTTGGACAAGGATATCCAGATAACAGGGTTTATGTCATGCAAGCTTTGTAACCATGGAAGGAGCAGAGGGCTCAACCCAAAGAGAGTCTATGTTGTTACCCCATTCATTGGGGTTGTCATCATTGGCGTTCCAAAATTGTTTTACCTTTAGCAGGGTAAAGGTTAAGATCAAACAATTTGTATTTCAGTTAATGGGTGGAGATGAAATGTATCACTACCACACCAAAATAATGATGAAAGAAGCAAAAAAAGGAGGAGGTTTCAACTGGCATCAAGATTATGGGTAAGCTGTATACTTTACCTACACATATCAAACTTAAAAAATGTTAAATATTAAATTTCCAACTTTTAGCTGTAATAAGGTTATTCTGCTTTATCCGGCAATAGTTTGGCTAATGTTTTATGGCATGTTTTGTTTAAACTTATATCTTAGCAACAAATCCAATGCTGTTTACACTTGCAGAACTCTTGATAAGGGGCATTTTGCCTGTACTAAAATCCTTATTCAACCTTTAAACCATAATTATTATTATGTTGTGGGTACTCAAGAGAATCGTCTCATTGAGACACTATTATTTTGCGTAACCACATCATAGGGTTTGGGTGGGTAATAAGATGGATACTGTTGAGAAAAGAGCTGTATACACCTCCTTATCATTTATATGAAAATAAGAAGTATAAGGAGGTCATAAACTGGTAGGAAAATTCATAGTTCAAGATCACTGGTGGTCATCAACTTTAACTGTTATAAGGTTGAAGATTTATGTCAAATTGTTTTTAGCTTGAATATACGAAGAATATGAGAGCTATACTACTCATCCTGGTGTCGGCGTCCACATCACACCTTGGTTAAGGTTTTGTATGCAAGTACTTCAATACTGTATGTATTGCATTGAAACTATCTACAACCCTACCCCACTATCACACCTATGTAGATTATCAAATTAGATATCCTGCATTTTATGGCCCTTTTTTGACTTAGACATTCTGGTTAAAGTTTTGTGTGCAACTAAATTAAGAGTCCATATCTCAGTATTTCCTTGATGCATTGCATTGAAACTTTGTACAACCCTACCCAACTATCACATATATGTAGATTATCAAGTTTAGATAACTCTATCCTGCATTTTAAACAAGTTATGGTCCTTTTTGGACTTATGAATTCTGGTTAAAGTTTTGCAGGCAACTACATTAAGAGACCATATCTTATTAACAACTTGATGTGTTGCATTAAAATATAACACAGCCCTTCCCAACCATCCCACCGGTGTAAACAATCAAGTAGGATAACTCTATCCAGCATTTTATGCAAGTTATGGCCCTTTTTGACTCCATATCTCAGTAACTAAATAAGTGGTGGAATAGTCGAGTGCTGTCCTCCGACAGCTCTTGTTCATTCTTACATTTAGGCAACTGCATCTCCAATGTTAATGAATCATCATATTTTGATAAACTGCGATATCTGGAGGCTATAATATATGTAGGAGACACGCCCATCACCTTTAAGGTTGATGTCACATTGGGTAATATTTTGCTTTTGCTGCTATTAGATTGGCAAGTGGTGTTTCACCTGTATTTCTTTGCAGCTTTGTTTACTCAGGATATTCTTTTTATATGTCAGTAACATCTTGTAGATGTACACCTGGAGTATTGTTTTAGACAGAAAAGGAGATTCCACAATTGATCTTCTTGATTGTGTCCTATGTAGGTTTTCAAATTACATAACATGATTGGTCACCATTTGAGAAAGTGTCTCGTACAAAACCGAGGGTTCTTAGGTTGTAGGTCAATGTAACACTAAAATATGAAAGGTAACACAACAATGAAATTGAGCCTCATCACAGCTATAAATAAGTTGGGGATCAATGCATTTGAAATTACATGTCATTATACTGGTCGGTCAACTTAACATATTGCTCCTATGTGTTACTTTGATTTTCAAATTACATTATTGCTCATCTTGAGATTGCGTGTATCATACAAGACAAAGGGCTTCATGGTCAATGCCACACTAAAATATCAAAGTTAATGCATAGATGAAATTGAGCCTCATCACAGCTAGAAATATGATGGGAATCAATGCATTTGAAATTACATTACATTATATTGGTCGGTCAATTTTGGCCTCTACTTATTGCTCCTGTGTGTCTATTCCTCTTGTTTTCACAATATTATATATTTTCAATAGCCTGTGGTCTATAAGGGCATCAAAAGTCTTTTGTATCAGATAAAGAATTTTAACAAAGAAAATCTTTGCAGGTACTGGTATAAAAACGGTAACCTTAAACCGGACCTGATGAGTTTGTTTATGGCTGTAGATCCTTGTATAAAGGAAAATGGAGGTCTCGAGGTAAGGTCCTTATTACAGTCAGGGGTCTAGATAAGGAGGAATTGACATGTCTTTCCCCTAAAATATCTTTTATTTCTCAACAAAACGCTATGCTGTGGGAGTGTGGGTACTCACAGGAATTGTCTCACTTTGTCCAACCCGCAACAGAAGTTTTAAGGGTCCAATAAGTATTTAAGAACATGAAATTTGAACCTTTTTAAGACCTTGATACATGCTCATCATTTGTTATATATGACATGCTGTTTCCAGTAAATTGGAAAGCTCTCTTGTTTTCATGAAATCCTGTACATAGAGAGCTTCCCTACTTGCCCATACTTGTCAGACCTGAATCAATGCAATTGTGTTTATTTTTCCAATACTTACAAAATTGCTCACTTGGAAGTGCTCTTTATATATACGCCTGTATTATGGGAATACCTGCGATGGATGGGGGACGACTTCCACAAGTTATCCCCTCTCTAAGTCAAACAGTTTTCATCCGATCTTCACCACACTTGTTGAAAGTGTGTGTTGGCTTAAAGTCTAAGCAAAGTATGACATCAAGGCAAATCACCCAATGCACTTAAAATTTGAGTTCCATGGATTATTCCAAATTTGGCCAAATTGGCCTTGTCAACTCTTTTACTTCAACACTTTTTATCTAATCTTCATCAAACTTGATGTGAATGATTATGGGCATAAAATCCCCTTTGTGATCAAAGACTGGTCAGATCGCTTAAGTTGTTCCAGAGATATGCATCCCTGATGTGAGTATTTTGTGACAGTTAGGCACTCTCGCTCATTGTAATAAAGGAGTGTTGTAAAACAGAAAACTTTGCTACTCTCAAAAAAGAAAAGTGTGTGTCTGCTTAGATGTCAAATGACCAAACTTAATGAATAACCCTGGTAACTTTCTTTTAAGTTGTATATAATGATATATTTACTGTTTCAAATAATGATTTTACTTAGAACTAATTGTCAACATTTTTTATCTTGTCTGTACCATGATTTTGGTATTTAAAACTTGATGTTAACAGAAGATGTGTTTATTGAATTACAAGACTGGGCAATTTTTCTATTCTTGAACACCAAAACACAGCTGTTTCACTCATGAATAACACAGCCAATTATTGAAATAACACTTTTGGTGTTCACTTGATTATTACTGGAACAAACCCTATAAAATAAGTACTTAAAAGATTTGTTTCTGTAAGAAAGACAACTTATTTGAGTATCCAGTACTAGGGTTTATTAGAGAAGTAATGGTTGCAGAACATAAACTACATACCTTATCTAGAGCTGGTGAGTCCCCAATGTTTAATAACATGAACTACTCATATTATCTAGAGCTGGTGAGTCCCTCCCCTATGTTTAATAACATGAACTACTCACATTATCTAGAGCTGGTGAGTCCCCAATGTTTAATAACATAATCTACACACCTTACAAAAGCTGCGAGTGCCCAATGTTTTTAGAACATGAACAACTCACATTATCTAGAGCTTGTTATAAAAGTCCCCAATCTTTTAAAACATGAACTACACACCTTACCTAAGATGCGAGTTCCCAATGTTTTACTGGTGTTCAAGGGTTTTAGAACAAATCTGAACTACACACCTTATCTGTGATTCCAAATGTTTTACAGGTGTTGGTTGGCAGTCATAAAGCAGGAAGATTGGACCATGATTTTGAGGGAGGTCAGCAGGGTCTTGACCCAGAAAGGATGGAACAAATCCGTAAAATATACGACCACTTCTATGTCAACTTACATCCAGGTATGTAACATTCATGTTAAATAATGGAACAATACTGCAAAATATGCAACCACTTCTATGATCATGATTTTGAGGGAGGTCAGCAGGGCCTTGACCCAGAAAGGATGGATAATACGTAAAATATACGACCACTTCTATGTCAATTTACAGCCAGGTATGTAACATTCATGTTAAATAATGGAAAAATACTGTAAAATATATGCCAACATGTATTATGATTTACCGTCAGGTACATGTATGTTACATTCATGTTAAATGATAGAACAAATTTGATAAATATACAACCACTTCTATGACCATGATTTTGAGGGAGGTCAGCAGGGCCATGACCCAGAAAGAATGGAACAAATCCGTAAAATATACAACCACTTCTATGTCATCTTACAGTCAGGCATTTTAAATATACAACCACTTCTATGATCATGATTTTGAGGGAGGTCAGTAGGGCCTTGACCCAGAAAGGATGAAGCAAATCTGTAAAATATATAACCACTTCTATTACAATGATTTTGAAGGAGGTCAGTAGGGCCTTGACCCAGATAGGATGGAACAAATCCGTAAACTATACAACCTCTTCTATGTCATCTTACAGTCAGGCATGTAAAATGTACAACCATTTTAAGCTCCAATGGCTGAAAGCCAGTCATGCTTATGTCATTTCAAGTTGTCCGCACTGTGTGTGTGTGTCTGTGGATGTTTCCAAAGACATCTCTTTTTTAGCAGCTAGGCCAATAATGACATCGGGATGAAAAGTCATAGATAGCATCCTCTCAATGTCCTCTTAAAAATTCATTGAAAATGTTTGAATACCTGCAAAATTCTTGATACCATGGCAACAGAATGAATACACTTTTAAAATTAACGGCCAAACTGGTTGTCCGATTTGCAAATAATTTTGTGGAAATGTTAGGCAGAAGGGTTTTGCCTTATATGGCTAAAGTAAAAACTTGCGTTTGTTTATGAAACCTTGGCTTCTAAGTGTTGTTTATGTAATATAACATTAGTTCTTGGTTTGTAATTGTTGTTTATGTACACTTGGTTTCTAACTGTTGTTTATGTAAACTTGGTTTCTAATTGGCATTTTTGTATTCTTTGTTGTTGGTTTATAAGTGATGTTTATGAAACCGTTGTTGCTGGTTTCTAAGTGTTGTTTGTTTAACCTTGGTTACTAAGTGTTGTTTATGTAACCTTGGTTTTTAAGGGCTGTTTATTTAACCTTGGTTTTTAGTGGCTGTTTATTAAACCATGGGTTCTAAGTGCTGTTTATGATTCCTTTGTTTTTAAGTGCTATTTGTTTAACCTTGGTTTCGAAGTGCTTTTTTTAACCTTGGTTCTTAGTGCTGTTTATGTAAACTTGGTTTCTAAGTGTTGTTTATTTAACCTTAGTTTTTTAAGTGTTGTTTATTTAACCTTGGTTTCTAAGTGTTGTTTATGTAACCTTGGTTTCCAAGTGCTGTTTTTGTAACCATGCTTTTAAACAACTGTTTTATTAGCTCGTCTGATTTTTTGGGAAAAAAGACGAGCTATTGTCGTCAACTGATCGTCGTCAGCGGCGGCGTTGGTTTTGCGTTTAGGTCACTTTCATGGATATTATCAAACCTTATACTTTGAAACTTGTAAAACTTGTTCATCTAGCACCCGTCTTCACATTGTATGCTAAATATGCTAATTGTGAACTTTTTTGGGGGGTAAAAAACATCAATTTCGATGTATTTTGGTTGATTTTGAGAATTGGACATAGTTGGTTAAGTTTTGCGTTTA
>JAUELF010242182.1:0-12504 GCA_031471495.1 Clinocardium nuttallii | reverse complement strand
GTAAGGGGTTGGAGAATGACTTTTGAGTTCCGAATTTGTTATCAACGCTTACGAAGACACGGCGAATGTTGCGAAGTTTGAGCGATGGTCAAATATTTCCATTCGTAAGCACATTCGCTAGCATATTCACCACAGTGAGAAGGCAGCATTACAAAGATCGGTCAATTTAGGAAATACTTCCTAAATTTCAGCGAATGTTGTGAAGACGTCGATTGTCGTAAGCATTAGTAAGCCATTGCTCACGTTGGTAAATCGTGCGTAAGCGTTGTCAACGTTCGTAAAGTCATTTGTAAGGCGTTTGAAACTTTCGCCGGGTCCTCTTCCTTACGAATGTTTTACCACTGTTGCCAATGTAACAAATGCTTTACCAATGATTTGCCAACGTTACGAATGTCTTACGAATGGCTTACCAATATTATAGTATTACATCACACTTTTCAATCATGTTTGGTTATAAGACAACATATATGCTCATTCGAGATGGTTAATAGTTTTAATATTTTGAAAGTGCATGTATTTCAAGTGGTGCCGGTAAGGGGCATTAAAGTTAACCGTAGTCATATTTATTGTATTATCTCCAAGATAACAGATAACCTTTGATAACGTAAAGAATATTATAGCCGAAGTTATTTCAATGTTAACACTATACAGTACACATGTTAATCAGTTACAAACAAGAGCCCCATGATTGTTTATATCGCTCAGCTGATCTTTATATTTTAATCGAGCCCTCTACATCAATAATGCAACCCTTATTGTATTTCACAAAAGCGCCACACGGTCCCTTTCTACCCTAAATGTCAAGTAACCATAAGTTTACACCGCTAATCTAATATTAACAATAGCGGGACACACACACGTTGCTGAAATATGCTAGCGTAATTCATGTTCGCTATTCAATAATCTTATTTAAAGTTAAATTTGATATATCACACTTAAACGTTCGTAGTCATTGCCTCCGCCAAGTGCCAACTAGGGGAGGATAGATGTATGACCTAAGTAAA
This sequence comes from Clinocardium nuttallii, assembly GCA_031471495.1. Classification (NCBI taxonomy): domain Eukaryota; kingdom Metazoa; phylum Mollusca; class Bivalvia; order Cardiida; family Cardiidae; genus Clinocardium; species Clinocardium nuttallii. The sequence continues at coordinate 11,500 of JAUELF010242182.1, read as the reverse complement.
TAGAACACAGTGTTGTTATCAGTAACACTCGTGCTAAGGTTTTTTTCTTAATATGTCATGATCGTTTGTTGTTTTATGTTAAAGGGTGATCGGTACGAGTTTTTTCCTTTTTTAAAAGTAATGGTCCGATTTAAAAACATTGTCAGTGCTATAAAATCAGCTGAGAAACATTCGTGCATCATTAACCTATTTGTTATAGTAAAGTATAAACTTACTTAATTCAATTGATAGACACTCATTACATACTGGGAACACAAAACATGTTGACGATAATGGTGCTACCCCCTCCACACACTAGGCTTCACATGATATTTGTTGTTATTTCATTTTTGTTCACGTACTATTAAGAATTCTTACAATGTAAAAAAAACAATTTTGCTTACATCATCGCTTTTTCGGTAGGACATCCAACTTTAAAATAAGATAATATTAAGAGATACAGTAGCTTTCGCGTAGTTATTCCAGTAGATAAGATGAAGATATATGGAACGGACGATCCGATTGTGTATACCAGTGTATTTGTATAAACTTCTGTTGTTCTCTCCTTATACTATTGACAACTTAGCACTTTTAATGTACATTGTCCCGAATGATCAGAACGTGAAGCTAGCAAAGTAGCTAATGTATTCTTTAAATAAAAGAAGGTTTCAAAGGCAAAGGTTAAACTTACATCATGATCTCTATCATCGAATATATACATGCATATATGTATTATGATACAGTAAGGTTAACAATGCAGCTGTGAATGTAAAGTAAACGAGGAAGCATACCAACTTGTAAAAAACGAACAATTGAAGTTAATATTCACGTACTTAGGACGGAACTCTATACAACCATATGCATTTCGTTTCTTTAATATATAGCGTAGTATAAAGATATCGCTTATTTTCTTAGTGTCAGTGTTAATGCCAAGAAAATCATTAAACCTATGCATTCTTGATATTGAATAGTTGCTTTCGAATGGTAGATATTGCTTTCTTATACCAAATGCAGTTCGTTAAAGTGCATGAGGAGGTTTTAAATTACACAAGTCTCTTTGGCCGCTCACCCAGGGAACATTTTTACAAAATATTTTGAAAATCCACTAGACACTTTCGGAGTAGAATTTTTGTTATCAGTATAGCAAGATGAGGAGATATAGCCCCGCACTGTCGCGACCATGTTTTTCGACCAATCAACACGGCTGGAATGAATGGTCATCTTGGTCACTAAACGAACATATCAACAAAATTATTTGAAAATTCGTCTGACACTTTTGCAGAAGAAGATGTTCACTTAAGCCGTATAACGCCAAATAGTCCCGCCCCCTGGTGGCCATCTTTTTCGACAAATCAACAAGGCATGAGAGAATCTGATAGTGGGTCACAAAGAACTGAGACTTTAGTTTTCTGTATGAGACGAATTGCTGTAATGACGTTCTAATATTCAATTATTCTATATGGTAGTTTTGAACCTATTGTATACGTACACTCTTTCCAGATCGCCATATTCATAACGGTCTTCAGTAAAAATCATGCAGCGGAGAAACAAGAGCCGAAAACAGTACTTCGAGACCGATTTCAAAATAAACTAAGTCGTAATAAAAATAAACGTTTGGTTGTCCATTCCGTTTTTTATCGATACAGCTGACCGAAAACGAAACGTTTTCTTTTAAACAAAAAAAAACATATCTCCCTAATCTAGTTACTAAACCTTAATCTACTTATAAGCCCGAGAAAAGTTATTTTCCTATCAATATTTAAGTAAAGAAGAATCAACGTATTTATTACAAACAATTCCCATTTGATTGTATTACTATAACGTTCATGGATCATTCTGTTACCCAGGATCCATGAGCAAAGTATGCTTTGAGATGCACGCTCAGAAGCATAAAGGCGTGGAACATTTCATTTGATATTTATCTTTCAAATGTGTTTTATTTTGGTTTCAACAATAATCACACCAGTACTTTACATGTGTAAATATCCAGTATCCAGTAAATATCCAGTACTATACAGTCCTAACACCATTAAACCATTTAAATGCCTTCTTTGAAAACAATCCCGAGTACCACAAGCAGACACAGCAATTTCCTAAACTAAAACAGCGGAGAGGTTACTATCCCTGCAAACATTTTGCGTTTATTTCGCTGAGGAGTACGTTTCGATCTAAAATAAAATTATTAGCATATCAGTTATATGTTGTGAACTGAATGCATTTCTTTTAAAATCTAATTGTAAAAAATATAAATAAAAGGAACTAAATTGAATCATCACTTTACCCAAACAATAGCAATGGGATTCGCTTTAAGCTGTCACTGTAAAATCAACAATTTCAGTGCTTAACTGTTTTATTGAAACAATGATTGTAAAAAAGTTCCTGTATGATAATGCTTAATCAAATTAAGTTTTTTTAATCATATGATTTTTTTGAAAAAAAACGCGAATTTTGTTTGCAATGCTTTTAGGTGGATCGTTGTTTAATATGTTTGCTTGAATATGAAATAAATTAGGTTGCGGTGACGTTTGTGCCTTTTGCATGACAAACATCTAATAATTCAATTAAGATCTGTGGCTACAGGAATAGATCCTACTGTTTATATACATATACAGCAACAGTTATCAGCCCGCAATCAGACTACTTTACGTGTTATCCGGTTGTCACATGTAATATCATGTAATATCACTGATGAGTTACTAATTAACTTAACACCCGTCTAAACCACGTCTGGAAGTACAGCGTCTAGTAACCGTTCGTAACGGCTTTCAATAAACAGTAAGTAAAGTAGCACTTGCTCTTTTTTGTTGTGAAGCAGTACATATCGGTATTTACTACACGCCAGCGGACAGTGCATGTATCATCTCGTATCATCCCAAAACATTTCGAATGCATTAAACTTTATATTTCAGATACATCAATGGCCAACAGAAACAAGCCTTCAACCAGCGGTAAATACCAACTAGACATCATTGTTGTTAGTTCAACTCGGCAATTAATTATTTCGATAATAGAAAGAAGTCGATGTGACCGTAGACACTACCAAGAGCGAAGTCACTAATTAACTTATGACACGCAATATCAACTTTAATAGAAACCAAAAAAATCAAATTTAAAAAAGTGGCCCTGTTTATGTTATTTATATTTATGTTTCACGGCTTGTTGTTTTAACCAAATGTATTTTAACAAACAGTTCAATAATTAAGGTATATATGTTTCAAAATAAAGGAAACATTTGGAAGTAGCGCTCTGTGAAGTCAGTGTACTGAAATAATGTCTTCCTAAGCGGCACGCGAATGGAACTTTAGTAAATAAACAATTTGTGTAAATTCAACACATTGCACAATACAAAAAAAGGGATTTGAAATTATACTATAGCTATCGATATTGCAGAACACCTCTTTTCCCGCAGTTCGTCCTTTTTAAGTTTAAACGTGTTGTTTCAAACCCATTCCACTAAGAAATATCTAACTCACGATTTCGTCTATTGTTTTATTTCATTCGGCAGTACTCTATGACAGAGAGGCACAGAAGGCACAGAAGGAACTGAATCGGGGAAGAGAAAAAGAAAGTGAACACGAACGGGAAAGGAAGAAGAAGCTACATGAAGAAGCTGTTGAAAGTAAATGTGTGTAATGTGTACTCATACATGAACAGTACTGTTATGCAGGGTACCTTTAATACATTACACTTTCATGAATCGTTGGTTTCCTTGAAACAACAAAATATACCTAAATACTATTGACTACCTGTGATAACTAGCATCTAACAAATAACTGTAAAGCATGCATACTACATGACGTGTTGGCATGACGTGTGCATACAGTCGCACTAAAAGAGAATGTCTCACCAGGCATTGGTATAATAGTATTGACTGATTATCATCACCCATCTTCACTTTCAAATACATTGATGATCCACTATTGAAATCACTAAATAAATGAATTAAACCATTAAACTAATGACATTGATACTGGTGGCTCTTGTGATCGTTGTTAACGTATGGTTATCGTTTTTTCCAGCGTTTTTGATCTTTAACTTTTGTTGACTCCTTAGTAAGTTTAAACTTGTTGCTTGAAACCCATTGCAATAACCAATATCTAACTCATGATTTCGGCTACTGTTTTATTTCATATTTTAGTACCCAATGACGACCCTATTGATAAACTAGAAAAGGACATAGAGGCACGGAAGGAACTGAATCGGAAACGAGAAAAAGAGATCGAACTAGAAAAGGAAAGAAAAAGGCTCGATGAAGAAGCTGTTGAAAGTAAATGATTATTTTTTTGTGTGTGTTTTCATAGAAGTTTAGAAGTATTCAACGGTATATCAGTTATATAACGGTGGAAGTGGAACCATTGTATATATTTAAGTTACTTAACAGTATTCATATGTGTAGGGTACATTTTATACATAAAACATTCATGCATCGTGTCGTCGTTAATTCTTTCAAGCAGCGAAATATACCGAAATACTTTTAACAACTATATGTAATACCTTGCGAGCATGCATACGACTTGTTGACATGACTTGTGTATGCAGTCGTACTAAAGGATAGTATCCCACCAGGCATTAGTATAGTAATGTTGATTCATCAACTAGCCTTACTTTTAAATCAAACAGTAAAGCAATGAAAGTTTCAAATGTCAAATAACCATGACAATATCAGGTCATTACGGATGAAACTCATATTGAATTTGAAGTGTTTATTCCAAGGAAATTTATAAACATTTTGCTTTTAAGAATGTTATTATTTAGGCTTTACAATTTAATACTAATTATAACACATGATTAAACCATTGCACTAATGCCGCTGATACCGATGGCTTTCGGGTGATCGTTTTTTACGTATGGTTATCGTTTTCTCCAGCAAATATGATCTTTCACTTTTCTTTAGCTCATTATTAGTTATTTTCAGATGTACACTCTTGCTCTATGTTATGCCGTTTCTATAATAACTGTGTACATTAAATATTCATTAATTGACACAGTTAAGCCAGGAATTCACTCTTCCTTGGTATATGTCTATATTTCATTTTCATATATGAATAAGTTTGATATAGATCGAAGACGCTCATCGATCTGGATTTACCCAATGACATGTTCAATTCATGAATCACTTTATGCGGTTCCTTTATATATAATTGTATTCGTTCTATAATCTAATTGGAAGTCCTTTTTGCAGTGGTACTAATTTGAGTGTATAATTAGAGTGTGGAATGTGGAGTGCTATTCATACAAATGTACCATCACCCCGATACAATTTGCAACCGCTGTTCGTATACCGTAACTCCCGGTTCTTTTAATGTATAATGAAAAGTGTCATCATTGATGTGAACTTACAGCATTTTCTGTTACAATTAAATTATGCAAATATTTTGCGCATTTCATCAACCGTTTTAGTTGCGGTTGTTTACTCCATTTCAATGAACTCAAGCCATCATTACAAACAGTCAAAACAAATATACCTATTCCAAACTTGAGTAGGCCATTAACATGGGTGCAATAGTACTATCCAAGAAGTTGTGTGATGCATTTGACTCGGTTCACATCTTGTAACTGTTTGTTCTGTGTCAGGTGTAATGCCACTCCACAAGACTTAGCTCTATGCCTTTATTTGAACAATACCCGGGTGGCTGATATGCCTTTATTTGAACAATACCCGGGCGGCTGATATGCACTTTATTCGGTACATACATATGATTCGAATGTTAAGGGAATTTTCAAAAATGTGTATGCAATTAGACATTTGCGGGAAATTTTTAATTTCGTAGCGCGTGATAGCCTTTCAGGACTTAGTCATTATACTATGCATACCAGCGACGCTTTACACGTTTTCATTTACAACCGTAGTAGTCGGTATGTGGTGACTCACTTACAATTGACGAAAGCAGTTCGTAATTCAGAATCAGCATTAATATTCTTACATCAATGTATTGGTTGAACTTTATAACTGGTCGGTATATAGTTTTTGCGTCACAAGCAATGTGTTAAACTTTGTTTTCATTGAGGTGAGTGACCTATATTCGAATGAGATCGGCTGTTGGAAGTCATCTGGCAAACCTTGTGACACAGACACCCAACCTCATCTTTACCCGGAATGTCTTTGATATTTTGAATTCGATTTGATGTATTGAGACTCAATATTTAACACACGCATTCAGCGGTTTCGTACCGGTCGCGAAATCTGGTAAAACTAATTATATATTTCAGTTCCCTGAGATATGCCCGTCAATGTGTAACAAACCTTATCGTTACAGTTATTTAAGCAGTTTTTTATAATTTCTTTGACTGAATAATATAACCATTGGCACAACAACTAACATATATCTATATTTACTTTAACACCGTTTTGACAACAGTTACATGTGATTTCCAAATGAATGTTTTCGCTGTTACCTGTTATAACCAGACCACCAAGAAAGTATTGCAAAAGTAAACTATAGCGGTTAGTAACTGCCTTGTTACCTCTGAACATTTGATTTGTTTTGTCATTCTGAAAGGTTGGCAGGAATATCTTCAATCAGTTAAATAAACACATTATGTGTATGCCACCCTTTTATTTTACTACATGAACTACTGGAACGATTGGTGGTGCCAACTTGCTTTTTATTAGAGTTGAAATAATGCATTGACTTTTTAAATAGTTATGTTCCTTCTATTTTGGGATTCAACGTATATAGCAATTCTCGTTCCTGTACTTTACCCTCGATAACATTATCATTACTCTCGTAGTTTATTCCTGGCATTCAAACCTTTTCCGTGTATTATATATGTTGAACAACTGTATTTCACGTAGAGTGTATGTGCTATTTTTGCATTACTTTAACTTGCCTTGATGTAGCGGTTCTGACGTGGTATCATTTTGATAACTTCTTAGATAAATACACCTTTGTCATGTTATGATCATTGATCAATGTGTCTCCGAGATTATACAAATAATGTCAAAACTAGATGAAAAATAATAACAATTCATTTTTTAATGCACAGAGTGTGACAGTTTATGAAAGAGTAAGAACATCAGGAAATATACGAAAACTTCGTTCACATTCCAATCCAATCAATCCAAATCCGTTCCGCTCAGGTTCAATTCTGTTCTAATTCCCTGTTGCCATTCCGTTTATTGTGACCGCCTTTAAACGGTCACTCTGAACGTTTTTGTTCAATGAAAGTCCGCTCCACGAGATCTGATGTCCTGTTGCTGTCATGATTTTTAATCAATTTATGCGGCTTTAGCAACTGTGAAGAGGGTCCCTTAAGTAACATGTATACTAAATTATCTTATCTGACAGGCGGATTCAGAGAAGGGGAATTGTACAGTTAATGCATTCAATCATGTCCTGATGCATCAGCAACACTAGAAGAATTGAAATAGGATGAGAAGTCATTTGAAGCTAAATATACAATTCATCACTTTTCTGATGACGCTTGAGTATAATAATGTCTTTACCAATCAATATAGCTTAAAGCATAATAAAGATGGTCGTTGAATGAAAGTATTTGCTATCTTATTATCAGACAAGCACTTCATTGAACTTGGAGTTTTTCAATTTTCATTATATATCCTTTTCTGATTCCCTCTCTATGTACATTTTTCAACCAATCGATAGCGTTTGAACAACATTTGAAGAGCGCCACTTATTACGTCGGCATTGAACACGCAAATTAAAAGGAAAAACATAATAAAAAAGGGATTGTTTATCCCTTTCTCATACAGCAACAAACAATATTTGTAGAATAGTTATCTTTGGCAAATAAAAAGACAGACCCAAGGCGATTCCTGTGACGTTTGGTCACAACGTGGTTTAAAGTAAATTAATATGAGATGAGATTTGAATTTAACAATTTTAATTTACCACTTTTCAGATTAACCTTGTAGCGATGATTTCAGTAAAGTAATAAGGTAAAAACATGAAGATGGCATCTGAAAGATATTTCCTGCTAAATAATCTTGAAATCAGACAAGCTTAAACGTTTGTCTGGTTGTCTGGTTGTCGTATCATATCAAATTAAAAAAGAATTAAAACAGAGTCATGCCACATTTCTTTCCACTTAAGATCTTTTTTTCAAAATGGGCACATTTCATAGGTTTTTTTTATTGAGAATACATTTTTTGAGTAATTTCAGGTATTGCTATAATGTTTTCAAACAGTGTGTGCTGCAGAGACGTCGAAAATAGTCTGTATGTGGGTAAGAAATGATATATCATGTTTCTTTTCCTGAATATTCAAAATAGAATCTGGAAAAGGAAGATTATAATATCGCAAACTTTATTAGAAACAAAGAGTTACAACTTACAAAGCGTAATTTGTTCATGTTGCGTTAATATACAATTGAGTAAGTATTAGTATTTTCTTATACTTTATTACACTTCAATATGATATTTAGTTATTAAATGACTTTTAAAAAGTATAAAGTCAACTTTGTAAGTTAGTGTGTTATTGAATGCTTCCCTCCTAAATTCAACACAATGTACAATCAAAGAAGCGATATCAAATTATACAATACCTATCGACATTGCAGAACACTTGCTTGCTCGAGGTTCGTCCTTTATAAGTTTAAACGTGTTTTCTCAAACCCATTTAAATAACCAATATATAACTCGCGATTTAGTCTAAACTTTTATTTCATTTGGCAGTATCCAAGCAAGCCGATATTGATACACTAGAAAAGGACATAGAAGCACAGAAGGAACTCAATCGGAAAAGAGATCAAGCGATCATACTAGAATATGAAATGAAAATGCTCAAAGAGGAATCTGTTAAAAGTAAATTATTGTTTTCGTTATGTGTGTGTTTTAATAGGAGGTTGAGAAGTATTCAACGGTATTTCAGTTGTATTACATTAGCGGTTCCATCACCGAATTCCTTTGAGAAACTTAAAAGTAATCATATTGAAAATGTTCTGTTGTGTGGAGTACATTTAACGTGGCTACGTATATTCTTTGAAACAACGCAATATACCTTAATACTATGGACTACCTGTGATAACTAGCATTGTAACAAATAACTGTTATATCTTGCAAGCATGTATTATACATGACGTGTTGGCATGCCGTGTATATGCAATCGTACCCAGACAGTGTGTTTTAAAAGTCTCATCAATCTTCCGTTGCAAAGTCATTAATTATACATGTATCAATCAAAGCACTCAATAAAGGAAAGTAAAACATAAATGGAATAGATACATTCTTGTTAGAAAAATCATTCTTGAAATAACTCCAATTCAACCAGTAACTGTCCGTTCCGCTCAGGTGTCATTCCATCCTGATTGCTTTTTGCCATTCCGTTCATTGTGATCGTTTTCATACACTCACACCGAACAATTTTATTCGACCAAAGTCTGTTACAAGATCGCTGATGCCTTGTGGCTGCCATGTGTTGTTTCAATTAGTCAGTTCGGCATAAGCAACTATTTAAGAGAGTCTCTCATGGAACATTTATACAAACTTATCTTGTAGTCTGCGGCGGATTCAGAGAAAGGGAATTGTACAGTTAAAGGGACTAGACAATGCTTTTCAAAGTTGCTATTAAAATATACATATAAACAAGTTAAATGGAAATATATTTTTGGTTTTTAAAAGTCGTGTGCTGCAGAAAGGGTATACTGTGGTCTTCTGTGGGTAAGGGTTGATATATCGGGATTTTATTTCTGAAAATTTCAGAAAAGAAAAGAAATGATTGTGGCAAAATAAGACATTGCTGCAAATCAAAATATCACAAACAAATTTACTTTATCAGAAGTAATAGATTTCATCAATTTCCGTTAATAGGTACAACGATTTACAACTAACAAAGGGTAATTTGTTCATGTTGGTTGAAATAATATTGCATTTATAATCTAATAAACATATACGTCTTATAACACTTCAAATATAAATATAAACATGATTGAGCAGAAACCATGAATTTTAATTAGGAAGTTCTCTCCTTGTTCATGTTACGTTCAGTTACAATAGAGTAAGTAATAGTATTTACTCATTCAAAGACTTTTAAAAAGTGGTTATTTTTATATGTTTTTACTTTGGACTATGTATGCATTCGTAATTCAGTCGAATAGTGTGTGATCTATATGCTTCCAAAGTTCACATGTAACAATAGCATTCCTTGCTACGCAACTATACCCCCAAAATATTACCCACAAACTCTTTAAATAAATAGGTATAGTATATCTCATTCATTTTCATTATCATACTTACAGATGAAGCAGCACCAGAACTATCTAAGAAATCACTTGCCTTTCTAAGTGACACCAAAGAGAAGAAACTGGAAACAATGACAAAGCAACGAGAACAAGAACAGGAAAACAAAATGTTGAATTCCCGTAAGAAATGTTTAAAGGACAAACACATTACCATAACACGTCAAGCACTCGGCTACTGCTACTCGAGTCAACAGCTGTAAATTGATTATTTGATTCTACTTTCACATGTGAAAGTGCTAGGCGTGTTATGATATATATATATATAAATGTATTTAAAGAGAGACTAAGACAGAGAGACGGACAGGCTAACATATATACATACAGTGAGAGAGAGAGGTGCGGTTAAACATATAGGGAGACATACTATTATACATCAGACTTTTATTTGAAAACAATGTTAAAAACCTGTTGTTAGATTCCTTCGTTCGTATTGCTGCTATAACAACTATTGGTGGGTTTTCAATGATGTTTATTTTGAGTTTATCTACTATATTCATTTTTATCTCGTACGAAATCAAACCCGGATCTAAACAAAACAGACAACCTGCATCATTTATAAGTATTTGACTAAAAATGTTCACTTATGTTTAACTGTTTATATTTGTTAAAGAACCTGATCCGCTGCTTGAGGAAACTCCAAAGACTAAATTGGAAGTAAGATTTTGTTTTAAATGTTTATGTGAAAAATCAAATTAACGAATATACTCATGGCCAGGTTTTATTTTTAAAGAAAGCAGACATCACGGGTGATGAAAACACTTTTTTAGCAAATTATTTAAAAAAAAAAATGGGCAATTTTAAATCATTTTAGCATATTTGATTTATCAAAAACAAACATGAATGCACATACTTTAAGGAATTATACAAAGAGGTATTTGTCATCTTATTAAGTACTATGTTATCATTAACATTACGTGAGATACGTTTAATTTATATTCTATGCAGGATTTGGAATATTACGAAACAAAGTTAGCAGAAATGTCTGATGAAGAATCCTCAATTTTACTACTGGGAATGGTTGGTTCTGGAAAGTCATCCTTTATTGAATCCTTAAAGACGTATTCTGAGGGTGAGGTGACGAACTACCTCCCAAAAGGGGAAGACGGTGAAACAAATACCGTTTGTGTAAGACATTCTAGTTTTGTGTCACATGTCATTGTAGGTAGAAGCATAGGGTTGCTTCTCTATTGTCTGTCCATATATCACTGTTAAGACAAACGATAAATGTAAAGACTTACCCGCTTACGAGTACGAGGGACGTTTGGAAAGTTTTGAGACTATCTTTGTTTTTTAATGATAAGTCAGAAAAAGTGAACTAAAA
>JAUELF010242181.1:5792-22044 GCA_031471495.1 Clinocardium nuttallii | reverse complement strand
ACATATGAGTAGGTGAACTGGCCGCCGTGATATGACTGAGACATTGTTAAAAACGGCGTTAAACCCCAATCAATCAAACCAATTCATAAAAATTCCTCCTTTGGTCAAAATGTGTTTCAACTCTATAAAATAATACAACTTGCATACATGTATTTAGATAGTTACACTACTGTGTATAGATGATTTCAAAGTCGTCTTTTGCATATTTGTTGTATGTTGTATGTATAGTATGTTTAATACTCTGGTTTTACGCCAATTCGGGCATCTCTAGAGTAATGTCACCGCCCCGGTGGTGAAGTGGTAAAGCGCCCGCCTCGGTTGCGGGAGTGTGTGAGTTCGATCCCCGGCCGGGTCATACACAATACTTTAAAACATAGTTTGGATGGCTGCCGGCATTTGCGTTCAGTGTTGTGGGATTATCATTACGACTGCCTGACTGATATCAGGATAAATTGACCAGTAGCACTGGTAACTTACCCGGGAAACGCCGTGATATAACTGATGAATTGTTGAAAGCGGCGTAAAACATCAAATAATCAATCAGTCAATCAACTACAATATTGTCTAAATGCAAAAGTTCGTTAATGGGCCGATTTTTACGATGCTCAAGTTAAGGTTTTGTGTTCACTATTTGGCCAAAACACCTATGCCAGAAAGAAAGTCTCGTTTCATCGGAGTTAGTTCAATGTTTTTATTTACCCTCGCCATGCAGAATTAACTATTTGGCGAGCAAAATTTCATCGGATGAAACGAGCATTCAATAACTAGTAGACTCAAAACCAATAGAAATACGGTTGTATATGCGTTTCTGATATAATACCTTACTACTATCAAACATCACGAATGCCGCTTTATCATTAGTTATATCCAACAGTCACAACGTTCACGTTTGACAATGTCTGTAGTTATAAAGACAGACTTTAACATTTTATGTCCTATATTCATTAAGAAGTATGACGCCTTTGAACGGACTTTTTCAAGTAAAATGTCAAATATATGTGAGTCGTGTTCCACGAGAAAAACAACATTTTGGACTCTGCGAAATGTATCGACCAAGATCAGCCTGCGCATTTCGTCTTAGGGGGATAGATGTATAGAGTAATGATTCCTGAAACAGAAAATCCATAGAAGGCGAAAGGTGTCTGTCAGGGTAAGCCTGTGCGGCATGTTTAGCTGATCTGTGACGATATATTACGCAGAATCCACAATGTTGGTTTTCTCGCGGAACGGTTCATTTTTCCTTTTACAACAATGTTTTTGACCTGGTATCAGCCAAAAACGTTCAAATTACCAGTACTTCACTAACGGTAACAATTTTCCGTCATACCGATTCCTTGATAAAATAATTCTAGCATTGCTTCCGTGCTTAGAAACGTAGACTGTGTACAAATATTTAAGGAGCGCCAAATTATTATTCTCCCATTTTCTATTGGGGTTTCTCTATTTCATCAAATGTGATAACAAAATGGACATGAATCCTCAAAACAACAGACTTTCTGTCTGGTTCTTTCCCTTATACAAGTGTATGTTGACGCATCTTTAGCAGACGTGGTTAACCTTTTCCCACATACAGCAAATCTGCAGCAGACGACTCTGAAAAGCATTTTGACAAAAATCTGAAAAATCTCCATAAAAGATAACTTAATTGTTAAATAAAGTAGAAAACATTGTGGCCAAAGGAGAAATTGCTCATCATGAGCAATGTTTTCAAAGGTCGTCTGCTGCTATTGCGTCAAAATGCGTCTGCAGGAGGGAAAGGGTTAAAACATTGTTTTGTCCAAGAATAAATTGCTTAAAAAGTGCAATAGTTCGGTAAGACATCATTTCCAACTGTATTTAGTAATTACACTCTCATTTATAGACGTTGTCTATGTGTTTGTATCTATATTTACAAAATCGTCTTCTCCAGATTTGCTGTATGTGGGATAGATGCCAAGGTGTTTTTCTGAGACACTTGTTTATGTTCTGAACTAAAACTGGTCTATATGCCGTTACACATCGAATCATAAGTATCCATATAAATCAATTCCTTAAATACATCAAGTAAAACAGTACAGTAACACCTCAAATCGTTAGACGCCATTGATACAGAAATAATCACAGTTATTTTGATACAGTCTTTTTTGCTAAACGGGCAAGACTTATTGATTAATAGTAACCTTAAATTATACAAAATGAAGGTGTCTAACGCTCTGTCTTTGGAAGAGTCCATAGTCAAGTCAATGAATATCAGGATAAAAGTGTTGAGTTGAGCAGCCGACAATATAGAGTCTGATCAGACGGCGCTCTATTCAGGCTGCACGGGCTTCACCCAACAGGTTACAACACACAAAGTGGTTTCAATGGTATATGTATCAAGAAAGGGTCATTTATTTCAACACATTTGTATTCATGAAATGTTTTTGGTGTAAAGGAACATTTAAGACGTTCCGCCAAAAAAAACACGTTATGGCCTCTGCGTAATGTATCGACCCAGATCAGCATGCGCAGTCCACGCAGACTGGTCCAGGCCGTCACATTCCGTCTCGGGAGGAAAGGGGTATCAAGTAATGATTCCTGAAACAGAAAATCCACAAGAGGCGATAAGTGTATATCCGGGTTAGCCTGCTCGAAATGCTTATTCGGACCCAGGTCGATAATAAACGCAGAGTCCACGATCTCGCGGGACGGTTCATTTGTGTGATTTCATTTCAATCTGGCTAGCAAACTGGTGATTTACTTAGAAATGTATGAGATAAGGCAATGAGTCGTGGAGTAAGTTCTCCCCAAATCTTCTATTCAAAGGTTTCCGATTTCATTAAGTGTGATCTTGGGAGACAGACATATTCCGAAAACAACGGCCTTTCTGAATCTTAATTCGGATATTTAACCCGCGTCGTGCCATATCGGGTAGTAACTTATCTCGGCATGGCATCTTCTAACCAACCATTCAACAGCTTTGCCAGATTATAGTTTATATATAATATATTATGAAACTAAAAATTACTGAAAAGAATTAAAAGCATTGAGACAAATAAAAAGAAAGTGCTCTAATACCCCCATACCCCCGTACAACACATATGCAGCTGGCGACTTTGAAAACATATTGGCAAAATATGGAAATGAAATATATGAATGAAAGTATAATAACTGAAAAAAGTTGAAAATGTTGCGGCAAAAAGAAAAATTGCACCATTGTATCCGGAGCCCGATCTTGATATATACGTGTAGTAACTCCGCTAAGTGTACCGCGATTCGTGTGACCGCTTAGTGAGGTTTTTCGGTACCGCCACTCGTGTTACCGCTTAATGAGGTTTTTTGGTACCGCGACAGTGAGGTTTTTCGGTACCGCGACTCGTGTGACCGCTTAGTGAGGTTTTTCGGTACCACGACTCGTGTGACCGCTTAGTGAGGTTTTTCGATACCGTGACTCGTGTGACCGTGTGCCTTCTTACCTTACAAGTTCTACCATCCAATGTGGTCTCTTCGACTTCTTCATCTAATTCGAATTCTACATGACTTTTTCTAATGACTGCTGATAGACTTAGTGATCATTTTGTATCGTTGACCTTTCTAATATCTTCAACAAGCGTGGCCTTACTTCCCATCCTGCGCAATGGTAGCATCAGTCCTATCAAATAAAAACAATATAAGCCGTTCAACGATAAAACTAACTTTCAGGACTCTGCGTAATGTATCGACCAAGTACAGCCTGCGCTACTTGAAGTTTTGTATGCATTTAATGGCGAAACGAAGCCGGTTTTCGTGGCAAAATGCTGAAATAGAATTAGTTTTCGCGAAATAATTTTCGTTTTCACGGTAAAACGGTACTGAGTTTTTACAAAACATTATTTGGTTTCATTGTCTATTGAACACACAACTGATGTCATTTGCCGGGATGTTATGTGAGACAAAATTGATTAACAATAAACAATAGCCAGTGCATTGTAAATGTCAACAGGTTTCAACGTCCACAAAGGCTGTGACATCCAAACAATTCTCTTTATAGATGCATACATATTTAACAATTAGGAATTAATGCAACAGACAGTTAAAAGTGCTGCGCCTGAATTTTTAATTTGATGGTTTCTTTTATTATATTGTTCCAACAATTCACAAAACATGTACCAAATAAAAATGTCTACCTTTCTTTGTTTGGACTTAGACCAGAGGTCTAGTTAAGGAGCGTGTAGCTTGTTCTAAGACATCATTTTAGCAGAGATAAGAGAGATCTTGTGGTGAAAAGGAGTTGTTAACACCTCTTTATCTAGACCTCTGCCGTATACCTAAACATGGTGTAACAAGATAAATATAGGGAAGTGTTGTATGTCAGCGAGTTTAATTGGTAATCAATAGTACAGACTGAAGTTCAGTCACATATGAACAATATGGATGCGTGGTCGAAATGGTCAGCTAAAATACTACAAACATTATAAAAGATTAATTTTATCTCGTTATAATGCGACGTCCTTACAGCAGCCGACTTTGTCGACAGTCCAAATTGAGTGTTTTCTCCTTTTTCTGTAATGTTTTAAGCTAAACATTTTATTCAAATTTCTAGTTGTTCATACAACAACATGTATCTTAATTTTTTCCTATTAGCTTGTTAAAAAATGATAGATTGACTTCTTTCTCAAATAAATCCTCCCTATATAATTGCTAAACAGTTGACTTACCTTCTTTAACCTTTTTTGAAAATAAAATAATTTTTAACCCCGGGATTGTATACCAAATTTTAATTAAGAGCAATAGCCTTTTATTATTACTAAACGATAGACATAGGGGAAACAAAAGCATTTTTGTGCAAGTAAATGATAAAATCTCAGAATAGTGATAAAATAAATGGACTGTCGACAATAAAAACATGCACAGATTGAATTTAACCACATGGATGTGTTCTTAACTTAAACAAAGTAAAATAGTCTTGTTTCATTACTAGAAGATAATTTTCAAAAAACCTTGTTGAAATTAAATTCGTTTAAAAGTCCAGAAAAACGATGATGTCAAAAATAGATTGTCGATAATTAAAATATGGAAATACTTATTTAAAATATTATATTTACCTACGGCTTTCAAATATTTCTCAAAAGTGTCATCTTTCTCGTGTTGTAACTTCCATCTACCCCCAAGATCGTCCATCGTTTGTATTACTCCTACAAGTCCTATCGAATGATTACATTAACGAAATCCACCTGCACGCACGTCCTCTTCACTTTCTTGTATCCGAGCCTTTATTTATTAATTACCAACATCCAATGGTGAAGACATAGAAACGTTTGTTTGATTAAATGAATCACATTCGTACAATAGTTTTCGTGAGTATACCTTTTAGTAAGTATCCCTTTTCGTGAGTATCCCCTTTAGTAAGTATCCCTTTTCGTAAGTATCCTTTTTGAGTAGCCCTTTTCGTGAGTAGCCTTTTAATTAGTAGCCCTTTGAGTGAGTATCCCCTTTTAGATCCTTTCACTTCTTTATCCCAGCCTTTAATACCGATATTGGTAACCACCAAACAGTGAACATACAGAAAAAGTATTGGTGTCAATGGTATACGTGCATACACTTATGTATGGTTATGTTTACGTTCTCGATCGTGAGCTATTAAGTCATGATGGGGGTTTTCATTCACCAATATCAATATCCACTTAGTTCAGCTGTTGGATTGTAGCAGCACCATCCTGTTTAACGGCTATTGATAAAGCAGTGCACCCGCGTCACGTTAAAGGGAGTTATTTAGCCAATTAGAATGTCCGTATTGGAGAAGTCTGGACAGTCTGTCTAAGATCAAATATTCAATATGAGCCGTTCCGCTAGAAAACCAACAGTGTGGACTCAGGGTAAAGTATCGACCCGGATCAACCTATGCATGCCGCGCAGGCCAGCCAGGACATACAATGTTTGCCTCCTGTTGATTTTCTGTTTCAGGAAATCATTACTCTATATCTATATTGCCCTAAGACGGAATGTGTCGTCCTGGATCAGTCTTCCCAGACTGCGCATGCTAATCTGGGTCGATACATTACGAATAGGCCATGATATTGGTTTTCTCGCAGGACGGCTCGTATTATTCATTCAAATAATATAAATCAAAACAAGGTGACTTCATCGATGGCTCGTTTAGTTCGAGTCGTTCTGTTTCAAACACTTCTAGTGGCAGTTCTTTTAGTGACATTGTTCCGGGATCACAATTAATGAATACATAAATCGTTCGTCCCTGGTGTGCAAGCCAATCGACTTTGGAAATAGTTAGGGGACATGTTCTTATTGATTGTTTTTAAGGAAAATATTGTAAGAAAAAGTGTCGCTGATCGTTTTGAGATTTGATTACTTTTCTTACAAAATTACCATTGGAAAGATAACACGATTAAACGAAGTAAACTGTATTACTGCAACATTTAATATAATATATACGATCATGCAAAAAGTAACCATGCGTCCTTTAGACATTGGATGAATCCAAATATATTCATTAGGTTTGAATGAATTGAACAACTAGGTTTATTATAATCAACGGTGTTTTTAAATGACCTGGCATACCATAGTGAGGGGGCGAAGAACTTCCAGTCAGATACAATAGAACCTAACATAAAACTGGAGGATTCGTGCTTTTGACCATTTTCCACTTGCCGACGCATGTAGATACCTCTACAGCAGACGGCATTGAAAACATAATGACAACAGTAGAAATTGAGCTAGTTGATATGGTAACGGTAATTCATCCATCAATCAATCAATTAATCAAACAATCAATCAATCAATCAAACAAACAACCAATTATTCAATAAATCAATCAATCAATCAATAAATCAATCAGCCAATTAATCAAACAATCAATCAACTAAGCAATCAATCAATCAAACAAACATTTAATTAATCAAACACACATTTAATCAATCAATCAATCAATCAATTAATTAATCAATCAACAAATCAATCAAATAATCAACCAAGCAATAAATTAATCAATTAACCAAACAATCAATCAAACAATTAAACAAACAATCAATTAATCAACTAATTAATCAATTAATCAACTAATTAATCAATTAATCAACTAATTAATCAATTAATCATTCAATCAAACAATTAATCAATAAATCGACGATGAAGACTAAAAATGAAAGGGTCAAACTTGCTAGAGAAAAGTTAATTCTTTGAAACAAAATGAGGAAAACGAAAGAGCAATATTGGGTCTAACGTGTTCTTCTTCGGAAAATTCACAGAAACCAATCTATGTTCTCTCGAAAGACTTAATTTGGCTCCGAGATTAGAATAAATCCCGTACAGTGTCTACTTCATAATAGTTCACCCTTCTGAATAGGAATACGTTAAAGGTCTTTGTCAGCACTTAGAAATCAAGATTAGAATCAATATATGCGTAGTATGATCTTGACTACACTGGTTTAGGATTAATTCCGAAGATTTTGACAAAAAGTAACATTTCATCAAGTTGGTAAGAAAGTATATATTTTTACGATGGATAAATCATTTTTATATTGTTCATGAAAAGGGCTATCTGTATGTTCAGGAAGTGTAGTAAGATCTTCTTTTTTGTTTCTTGGCGATACAAAATCAATTAACGGTTGCTATAGTAACAAGTTTTCCCGTTTGTCTTATATTCGTGCAGTTATGATTTCCCTGTATGGCGTTAAAAACGTTTATGAAATTCCAAATAATCATAAAAACACAATTTTGATTGTAAACATGCAATGGTCACCGTTGGAAGAATGGTGGTATTTTCTTTAACCCTTTCCCACATACGACCATTCTGCAGCAGACGATTTTGAAAACATAGTGACAAAAACCTGAAAAATAACAATAAAAGATAGCTTAATTGTCAAATAAGGTTGAAAACAGTGTGGCCAAAGGAGAAATTGCTCATCATTGGCATGTTTACCTTAGACAATGCAACAATGTGTGTAAATGTAGTCTACTGCTGAATGTTAACATGTGTCTGCATACATAAAAAAGGGTAACTATGAACTCTGGGAGTGGATTTAACTCATTCTCCTGAGACATTCGAGTTTGTGTCATTACGTAGAAAATAAATTAGCCATCCCGCGAGTAAAACAACACTGCAGCATACTGCGCGGGCTTACCCGAATAGACAATGTTCGCCTCCTGTGGATTTTCTGTTTCAGAAATCATTACTATATACATCTATCCACCTGAGACATGAATGTGTCGGCCGGATCAGTTTGCGCGGACAGAGCAGGCTGATCTGGGTCGATGTATTACGCATAGGCCAATATGTTGGGTTTTTTCACGGGACGGCTCATATTCCTTTGTCACATATGTAGACATCCACATGACTTTATTTCTAACTCTAGGTGAGGACATTTGCCAAATTAGTTTAAACAATAAGTATTTTTTGTATTTCATTATTTTCGGTATAAAACCGACTGTGTCTGAACTGGTTTAACCCTTTCCTATACAGTAATACAAGTGCTGATGATAACTTCGTGGGAAGATGGGGAATTTTTCACAAGGAGAAATATCTCCTTTCGTCGTATTGTTTTCAGCTCTTTTCACTTTATTTATACTCACAATATAGAGAGTTTTCATATGTTTGCCTTGATGTCTGTTGCAGATTTGTTTTATGGGAACGGTTGATTTTGCTTTTTACCGTATAAATAACCGAATGTGAGAATTGATTGACTGGTGTTTTACACCGCTTGTAACAATTGTTCAGTTATACCACGGCGTTTCCTTTGTAAGTAACCAGTACTACTGGTCCATTTAAACTGACAACACCCAGTCAGTCGTTATGCTAAATCCGCAACATGGGTGCACTTTTACTTATTCAAGGGAAACAACTCTAACGTCTACATGCGTGTATTGATTATTTCCCTTATAAAGTTGATTAGACCTAAATAGTATAAACTAGGGATCTACTTAAACTGTTTCTGTTTGTATCCGCACATTGACTTATCTGCAACACATCACTTTTGAAAACATCATGGCAAAGGGAGGAAATGCTCATAACTATTTTCATGTATTGAGATATATTTGCTCTCGATGATCGGCATATTTCTTGTATTTAAACAATTATTTGACCCTTAAGTCCTATGAAATAGGTACTCAAAAGATTCGTCTCAATGTCTGAAGTTATTCTTTTAAGAAGTTCCAATATAGCGTTTGAATGTGACGATTATTTTTAGTAACCACAGCATAGTGTTTGGATGTTTAATAAGATAGCTATTGTGTGAACGAAGACCAGTCTCCCTTCCTTACCTACGTTAACCCTTTCCCACGTACAACAAATCGTTAGCAGACGACATTGAAAGCTTCTTTTCAAAAATGTGAAAAATCTCCATTAATGACAGTTTAATTATTAAATAGAGTTGAAAACATCGTGGCAAATGGTGAAATTTCATTTTTGCCACGGTATTTTCAAATGTCGTCTGCTACAGAGACGTCTAAAAGCGTGTATATGTGGTAAATGATCCAGTAGGGTAGATGTGAATTGGGCTCGAATACAGCGCTAACGTAAAGGAAGGATTAACATAAAGGGAGCCGTCCCGCGAGAAAACCAACAGTGTGGACTCTGCGTAACGTATCGACCAGGAGGCTTACCCAGATAGACACTTTTCGCTTTCTGCGGATTTTCTGTTTCAGGAATCACTGCTCTATACATATATCCCCCTGAGACGGAATGTGTCGGATCAGTGCTTAGGATACAATACACATATGTCATAATGTTGGTTTTCTCGCGGACCGGCTTATATTTGTATTGTATATTAAATTATTACTTTCATATAGATACAATCGGGTTTCTCTGCTCTTTGTTAGCTATAACAATTTACACAAATACCATATACTCAAACATCACACTTTAAACATAGTGTGGGCTCCGTGTAAAACGACTGTAACATAATCGTGTAACAATAAGTAGTTGTAATCTTATTGCATTAAGTCATCGATATAACGTTTTTATACTAGGGTCATGGTGATATCATATGAGCCCGTCCACGGCAAATGGTACATTCTGGTATCCCGCGCACAGTCTCATCAAGATCTGCATCGTTCACATATATTACGCTGTTATAAGCTTCTCTCAACACTAGACGTACATGCTAATCCGAATCTATATTATTCAGAAAGCAAACGTATACCTATTGTCACGCACTGATTCATACACTATGTATGTAAACGGTTGGCTTCTTAACACATATCCTTCTAATTTCCTTCAGCTAGTACCATCATATTTGACCTTAACCTTTATCTTACCGAATTCCAACAGCTGGTACCATCTTCGTTGACATTACCTTTATCCTGCCGAATAGCAATAGCTGGTACCATCATCGTTGACCTTACCTTTATCCTGCCGAATTCATTAAGCCGGTACCATCATTTTTGACCTTATCTTTATCCTGCCGAATTCATTCAGCTGGTACCATCATTTTTGACCTTATCTTTATCCTGGCGAATTCATTCAGCTGGTACCTGCACATGTGACCTTAACCTTTATTCTACCGAATTCCAATAGCTGGTACCATCATCTTTGACCTTATCTTTATTCTACCGAATTCATTAAGCCGGTACCATCATCTTTGACCTTATCTTTATTCTACCGAATTCCAACAGCTGGTACCATCATCTTTGACCTTATCTTTATCCTGCCGAATTCCAACAGCTGGTACCTGCATTTGTGACCTTCTTTTAAAAGACGTTTTGTATAATTATTGATTTTAAAAGACTTGATTAATAAATGAGAAACGAACAATTGATATCAAGATCAGGCTCCAAAGCTATAAAAGTTTAATCTCGGAATTCGCTCTCCAAATAGACCAATCAGAAGCCTTTATATGGAGCATGGAGTTCATTTATGAGCACTGAGAACGTTTTCAGCGTTTTAAGTTTCGAACTCTGCAGCTGGTAGACTTTTAAACTAGTACATGCCTATGTTTGACTACACTGAATACCGTAGTTTAGAACATTCGAAATTTGAAGTGCAGAGAAGTTATTTACTAGTTCAACAAGTAACTAGTGTATCCTGCTATAATTATCCGCGGATAAAATATAAAAAAAATGTTGAAAATAACCAGACACTATCTTTATAGACGTATTGACGTCGGTCAAATTCATTGTTTTATTGACACTATAGGTTTATAAATTCTCATTTAAGCCGCCACGCGAGAAAACCCACACTGTCGACACTGTGTAAAGTATCGACCCTGATCCGCGTAAGCATGCCGCGCAGGCTAACCGGACAGACACGTTTCGCCTCCTGAGGATTTTCTGTTTAGGAATCATTACTCTATACCCCTGAGACGGAATGTGTCGGCCCGGATCAGTCTGCACGGACAGCACCGCATGCTGATCTGGCCGATACATTACGCAGATGCCATAATGGAGGTTTTCTCACGAGACGGCTCAATTTTAATTATTCATCGCCCTATTGTCATGCCTAATTTATAACTCTGTTTAATGCTGAAAACCTCTTACATACAGACTAAATGTATTATAAATTCTCTGAAAAGCAAACACTTGAATCGCCTCATATAAGAAAGCGTATATTCGAACCCGGCGTTATATTGGACATGTGTATTTTCACATATTTCTAAATTTAAAGATATGAAGAAAAACAGTTAATATATGCAAATGCATAACTTGTGTGTTCAACCGGGTGAAAAGGTTTAACGGAAACTGCTCATTATTAAACTACACATTATTATTTTTAACTGAAATAATGCTGAAAACGGAGTAAAACACATTTGGTTGATTCTAAAGAGACATAAACAAGGACATGTCCGTAAAACATTGATATTATTCTAGATACAGCTTTCGGCAAAAAGAGAATTAGAATTATAGTACTGTCCATCAATATACCACACATACGCAATGACAATTTTACTAGTCTTACTCCAGGAAACATACCTTAATTATAAATGTTGATCTGACTGTGCATGCATTCATGCCATCTTGTCCAAATAGACAATGTTTTTCAGAAGCTTACACAAAGCGCACATTTCCTCATCACCGCGTGCGTCCATGCAGTTAGATCTTGATCTACACTGGTGTAGAAAATGTCGGTATCGTCAGTTTTACCCGTCATGTGACTCAAATGAATGCGTGAGGAGCACTTTCTAAGTGACAGTGTCTGCTTCATGTTTGCTAGGTTATTGACTTCATGGACCACGGGTAATAAAAAATGGTGTTTTTTTTTAGTTTTCTGGATGGCCGACATTTTCCATGGTCCTTATAAAGTCAAGACGGCGTTCAATGGTATAACGTCTCCAGTGTTGCCTTCTGACAATGGCTTGGTGATGTTTGCGCTTTTTGCTTTTCAATTCTCGAAGTTGGATATTTAGTTATTTACAGATGTGTGTTTTAACTTTGTTAAATGTGATTACTTAATTATAAATGCTTTTGACTGGAGATTATTAAGAGAAAAGTACATATGTATGTTGAATTAGTTTTAAGTGTAGGGTTTTCCTTGTAGTTTACAGTGAATAATATAATCCCAATTATCTTTAAATGAACTATTCAGCATTGAGAGTGAGACTGTCCAATATAAACGTTACTGGTTTCGGGGAGTTATGTGGAAGCGGTTTTGCTCTTTTTAAAAATGTGTTATAATGATCCTGCATTATTCGGATATTTGCGAACAGTGCATACCCAGATATACCACACATCAAGTTAGACATCCAACCATGTACATACCGCGATATACCACACATCAAGTTAGACATCACACCATGTACATAGTTCACTAAAGACTAGTTCAACAAATAGTTGAGGGCAAGGAATGTAGAAACGATAAAATGATAATTATATGCAGTATGTTGACAATGAATTAATTATAATCTACGAAAGTGCCATTGAACGTTCAAACGGCTTAAGGAGAGACAATATAATGCATCCATATAAGCTCCCTTAGAGTTTGATGGTTTTGTGATAATTAATTATATCGTCGCAATAAAATGCAACCAAGATTACATTAACACATAAATATATAATATCATACGACAAACAGTGCGAACATCACAATTTAAAATACCGTACACTACACAATATATACAATACACTATACAATTAACATTTGCATTTCAACTAAGTTATAAAAGCGTATAACTATTGCATTAAAGAAAAAAGAGACTCGTTGGTGTGTGTGTGGGGGGTCAAAAAAGGAAAAGTGAATGAAAATCGTTTTTCTTTCACATAAAAAAGTGAACCAATAATGGTACTAATAATGTCCGCATCATCCCGTTAATATCTGTCCAGTTTATAATTCATATACATTTACATTCTTAGCACGAGGTAAACATATAATAGTGAGCCGGCCCGCGAGAAAACCAACACTATGGACTCTGCGTAATGTATCAACCCAGATCAGCCTGCGCAGTCCGCGCAGACTGATCCGGACCGACACATTCCGTGTCAGGGTGATAGATGTATACAATAATTATTCCTTAAACAGAAAATCCACAGGAGGCGTAAATTGTCTGTCCGGGTTAAGCCTGCGCGGTATGCTTAGGTTGATCCGGTCGATACTTTGCGCAGAGTCCATTATTTCTCGCTGGACGGCTGTATACTTTAAAGTTTAGATATTAAAAGTCTTTCAAAGGGTTTCCACACTGTGCAATGGTTGGTTAAAATAACTGCAGTAATGACTCTCGTGTGCAAATGGTATGCTATAATTCGCTTCATAAGACAAATCTAGATTTATATGAGCATTGCTCTATGGAAACCAATCTTAACCCTTACCCACCTACAGACGCATTTTGATGCAATAGCAGCAGACGACTTTTGAAATTACTGTGACCAAAGGATTCAGCTTTATTTAACAACTAAACTATACTTTATGGAGATTTTTCAGTTTTTTTGTCACTGTTTGCAAAGTCGTCTGCTGTAGATTTTTTGTATGTGGGAAATGGTTGAGATAGTTGTGACTAGTTACATATAAAAGGTCCACATAACAGTATGTATCGACTCGTATTTAATTGGTTCAGGGCAATGGCCAGGAATATATCAGTTGCTTTCGTTATGAACCGTTTCAATGATTTGCATATTTTCTATGAAAATTGGAAGCAATTATTGCCTTACAAAATTGAAATGAAATATGTTGACTTGGGTCTGCTCGAACGTAAAGAATTTTAGAACATTCCTAACTCTAGAATAATGAAACAACCATAATCAATGAAAATACCCTTATTACGAGTTATATCAAATAGTTTATAAAGCGAAGGTCAATTGTTATGATTGTTCCAATTTTATTGACACCGTAAAATTTCTTCAGTTGAAAGGAATCGAATGAAATATAACCCCGGAAAGGTAGAAGGACTCCCTTTCCATCGGCTTTATCATCCAGTAATTATCCAGTAATCGTACATAGTAATCGTGCACAGTAATCCACAACCGATAGAGGTTTAGATCAGCTTCACTTCCAGTCGTATCGCAGTCGATACACTATTTGTATATTCAATAGCAATGAGCCGTCCCGCGAGAAAACCAACATTGTAAACTATGCGTAAAGTATCCACACGGATCGGACTAAGCATGCCGCGCAAGCTAACCCGGACAAATACATTTCGTCTCCTGTTGAATTTCTGTTTCAGGAATCATTACTTTAGACCTCTATACCCATGAGACGAAATCTGTCGGTCCGGATTAGCCTGCTGAGTCCATAATGTTTGTTTTCTCGTGGAACGGCTCATGTGTCTATTCAACAGTTGATCTTATAAAGTACACTATTGCCACACGGTGTGTTTGTTAGCCGTTTCCATGTTAGTCTATTACATATTACCCTGTATAGTGTCTGTTTGACTGCGTTCAATTTACAGTTTACCTGATATGCACCTGCAGGAATTAATGTCTATATGAGAAACGGGATGCATAGTTTTGTTATGAAGTAAAAACGTTCTGATAAAGACCATAATATGCTCTTTTTAATTAATTTTCATTTTTCACAACGCATATCCATGTAATGTATTCTGTATTTATGAAAAGGTTAACCCAAATACAACAATCTGCAGCAGACGACTTTGAAAACCTATAAACAAAAAAACATGAACAATCTCTATATATGAGAGTTATATTATTAAAAATAGTCGAAAACGTTGTGGCAAAGGGAGAAATTGCTCATCTTGAGCAATTTCTTCTTTTGCCACAATGTTTTTAAAAGTCGTCTGCTGCAGATGCGTCAAAATGCGTCTGTAAGTGGGTAATGGTTAACGTGGACGGTAGTTCAGATCGAATGACGTATACGGTGTGTTTGTTTGATCAATACTCCGGACTCTCTTAATTATATCCCGCTAATTTTATTGTCACTTCACGACTGTCGTTAAAAATGAATCAACAATCTGATAGGGGAGACAACCCAGTGACAAATATAACTAAATATGTGTCCACAGGGACGCTATAGATGATCTTTTATCAGGAGCTGTTTGCTTTATACTTACCACATAGGTCTCGCGATAACTCGATGTCGAACGGGATCTAGAAATTACCTCAAGCGACCGCTTGATATGATCTGTCCCACGAGAAAACAAACATTATGGCATCGGCGTAATGAACCGACCAGATCAGCCTGCGCTATCCACGCAGACTGATCCAGGCCGACATATTCCGTCTGAGGGGGATATAGGTATAGAGTAGGGATTCCTGAAACATAAATACACAGGAGGCGAAAAGTGTATATCCGGGTAAGCCTGCACGGCATGATTAGGCTGATACGGGTCGATACTTCACGAAGAGTCCACAATGTTGGTTTTCTCGCCTGACGGCTCATACATACTTCATTCGCTAATTTATTAACCTCTATGACAAAATACATTAATAATTACGTTAATTCACAAATACTCTCTCTTTGAAATAACGCATGAGTCGTCGAAATGCTTCTATATGTGGGAAAAGGTTAATTATTTTGAAACCACTTGAAATTACGATCGTCATTGCCAATATTTGCATTTAAACACATCCTTTAACGTACGTTGCTAAGTGCGTTTTTTCCACGCTGTTATCGGTTAGTCCAGTTGAATACCATATGTTATAGTACATGATTGAAGTGGAAGCTTTAACTATTTGAGGACTAAGGTTAAATCGGACGTCTTTGAAAAGTCCACTTATCGACTTTGGTTTTTGGATTTACGATACTTGTCACACTTTGATCTCCCTTCTTAAAGCATAGATTATTTGTGAAGATAAAGAAAGCTAGGTAATCACTAAGGTCATGGGTACTCTGGGAATTGTTCTAGACTGATACCCCCCGAATGACTATAAAGTCATGTAAACGTGAAATACATAGTATACATAGCTCTAATTTAGGGTCATT